>JBAJHW010000009.1:19478009-19725509 GCA_037013535.1 Intellagama lesueurii
AGACTTCTCCTTTTATTTCTCATTGACTGGCATTTATAATCCTATTAACTCACTCTGAAATATTGGTAAGAGAAATTTAAAAAAAGGATGTTGTTACTTACAGTAAACAGATAACAGCAAGCTAACAACATGACTGATCGCTTTTCAGCAATAGACTCCAACAGACTCACCCTGACTGCATCCTCTCAGACTACATACTAACCCCTAGCAGAAAGAGAAAAGTGGAGAGACACAAAGCAGGAAAGCGAGGGTTTCTTTAAAATCAGATGCAGGGAAGAAACAATTGGTTACTGCTGACTGACAGTTACCCCAGTCGAGAGAGGTCCCTCCCAGATAAACTTACTAAAGGCAGCACATGAGGTCGAAATAACTCCAGCAGCTTCCATCTTCCCTTTATTTGATTCTGATCAGATAAGATACTTCCCTCCTTGATTACCCCCAATCTTGGTTTAAATTTGCCTTTAATTTCTAGTATTTTGTGGATTATCCTCTTCCACTTCTTTGCACTGATTAATATAATAGTTCTCTATATCCTTATATAGACAGGGGGGCCTGGCATGCTCTGGTCCATGGGGTCACGAAGAGTCGGACATGACTTAACGACTAAACAATAACAACAACAATATCCTTATAGGCAAATCACTGGAAAAAAATGCATTTAGGATTCTTGTCTTCTACTTTTGCTTCTTGCATGTCATTTACAATCTTAAGACTTTCATCAGCCAACCATAGAGCTCTCCTCTTCTCCTTTCATTTCCTTTCCTTTCCTCTTAATTGCTACAGCAATCGTCCCACATTCTTTCCTGCTTATATTTTTGGTTTCAACCCACAGTTATTCTAGTTTATGGGAAATTGAGCTAAATCTGCATTATACATTTTAAAAAATCTTCAGGAATGTTATTTAACATATTTGATACTATGCATGTTTTATCATTCTTCTTCAGCTCTACTTAATTTTTTTTTGTCTTAACAGCTCAGGGTCTGTACCACCATTAACTCCTGCATCCAATTATTAGAGTGCTGCTAACATCCAAGGCACTACAGCAGATCTGTATACTTTTTTTTCCCCATCTTGAGTATTATTAATATTAATATTATTGTTTTGAATCGTCTCATTTTAATTTTAATTGTTCAAGTATTTTATATTTGATGTTTTATGGAACCCGCCCTGAGTAGACTCTGTCTAAAAGGGCGGGATAAAAATCGAATAAAATAAATAAATAAATAAATAAAATAGCCTCATTCCAGAATATTTTTGCCACACCAGACATTGTCTTATTTGGGAAATTAAACAGGGTCATGCCCATTTGTAGGGAACTATTGGAGCACACCAGGAATCTCTTGTTGTTGTTCTTTAGTAGTTAAGTCGTGTCCGACTCTTCGTGACCCCATGGATCAAAGCACGCCAGGCCCTCCTGTCTTCCACTGCCTCCCGGAGTTGGGTCAAATTCATGTTGGTAGCTTCGGTGACACTGTCCAACCATCTCGTCCGCTGTCGTCCCCTTCTCCTCTTGCCTTCACACTTTCCCAACATCAGGGTCTTTTCCAGGGAGTCTTCTTTTCTCATCAGATGGCCAAAGTATTGGAGCCTCAGTTCCAGGATCTGTCCTTCCAGTGAGCACTCAGGGTTGATTTCCTTCAGAATGGATAGGTTTGTTCTCCTTGCAGTCCAGGGGACTCTCAAGAGTCTCCTCCAGCACCACAATTCAAAAGCATCAATTCTTCGGCAGTCAGCCTTCTTTATGGTCCAGCTCTCACTTCCATACATCACTACTGGAAAAACCATACCCTTGATGATGCGGACCTTTGTCGGCAAGGTGATGTCTCTGCTTTTTAAGATGCTGTCTAGGTTTGTGATCGCTTTCCTCCCAAGAAGCAGGTGTCTTTTAATTTCGTGGCTGCTGTCACCATCTGCAGTGATCATGGAGCCCAAGAAAGTAAAATCTGTCACTGCTTCCATATCTTCCCCTTCTATTTGCCAGGAGGTGATGGGACCAGTGGCCATGATCTTAGTTTTTTTGATGTTGAGCTTCAGACCATTTTTTGCGCTCTCCTCTTTCACCCTCATTAAGAGGTTCTTTAATTCCTCCTCACTTTCTGCCATCAGAGTGGTATCATCTGCATATCGGAGGTTGTTGATATTTCTTCCGGCAATCTTAATTCCGGTTTGGGATTCATCCAGTCCAGCCTTTCGCATGATGTATTCTGCATATAAGTTAAATAAGCAGGGAGACAATATACAGCCTTGTCGTACTCCTTTCCCAATTTTGAACCAATCAGTTGTTCCATATCTAGTTCTAACTGTTGCTTCCTCTCCCACATATAGATTTCTCAGGAGATAGATAAGGTGATCAGGCACTCCCATTTGTTTAAGAACTTGCCATAGTTTGCTGTGGTCCACACAGTCAAAGGCTTTTGCGTAGTCAATGAAGCAGAAGTAGATGTTTTTCTGGAACTCTCTGGCTTTCTCCATAATCCAGCGCATGTTAGCAATTTGGTCTCTAGTTCCTCTGCCCCTTCGAAATCCAGCTTGTACTTCTGCGAGTTCTTGGTCCACATACTGCTGAAGCCTACCTTGTAGGATTTTGAGCATAAACTTGCTAGCGTGTGAAATGAGTGCAACTGTACGGTAGTTGGAGCATTCTTTGGCACTGCCCTTCTTTGGGATTGGGATGTAGATTGATCTTTTCCAATCCTCTGGCCACTGCTGAGTTTTCCAAACTTGCTGGCATATTGAGTGTAGCACCTTAACAGCATCATCTTTTAAGATTTTAAATAGTTCCACTGGAATGCCATCACCTCCACTGGCCTTGTTGTTAGCCATGCTTTCTAAGGCCCACTTGACTTCACACTCCAGGATGTCTGGCTCAAGGTCACCAACCACACTATCTGGGTTGTCCGGGACATCCAGATTTTTCTGGTATAATTCCTCTGTGTATTCTTGCCACCTCTTCTTGATGTCTTCTGATTCTGTGAGGTCCCTACCACTTTTGTCCTTTATCATGTCCATCTTTGCACAAAATGTTCCTTTAATATCTCCAATTTTCTTGAACAGATCTCTGGTTTTTCCCTTTCTATTATTTTCCTCTATATCTTTGCACTGTTCATTTAAGAAGGCCCTCTTGTCTCTCCTTGCTATTCTTTGGAAGTCTGCATTCCATTTTCTGTAACTTTCCCTATCTCCCTTGCATTTTGTTTCCCTTCTCTTCTCTGCTATTTGTAACGCCTTGTTGGACAGCCACTTTGCTTTCTTGCATTTCCTTTTCTTTGGGATGGTTTTTGTTTCTGCCTCCTGTACAATGTTACGGGCCTCCATCCATAGTTCTTCAGGCACTCTGTCCACCAAATCTAGTTCCTTAAATCTGTTCTTCACTTCCATACTTCCATACAAGAATACTTCTATGTATTCATAAGGGGTTTGGTTTAGATTATACCTGACTAGCCCAGTGGTTTTTCCTACTTTCTTCAGTTTAAGCTTGAATTTTGCTATAAGAAGCTGATGATCAGAGCCACAATCAGCTCCAGGTCTTGTTTTTGCTGACTGTATAGAGCCCACAATAGTAGATATGATAATCGTCTGAATTGAATTCGCCCATTCCCATCCATTTTAGTTCACTGACGCCCAGGATGTCAATGTTTATTCTTGCCATCTCCATTTTGACCACATCCAGCTTACCAAGGTTCATAGATCTTACATTCCAGGTTCCTATGCAGTATTTTTCTTTGCAGCATCGGACTTTCCTTTCATTTCCAGGCACGTCCGCACCTGAGTGTCCTTTTGGCTTTGGCCCAAGCACTTCATTAGCTCTGGAGCTACTTGTACTTGTCCTCCGCTCTTCCTCAGTAGCATGTTGGACACCTTCCGACCTGAGGAAGATGGTGTCCACTGCAGATGGTGACGCTCATCTTCCAGCGTCATATCTTTTAGCCTTTTGTTTCTGTCCATGGAGTTTTCTTGGCAAAGATACTGGAGTGGCTTGCCAGTTCCTGCTCCAGGTGGATCACGTTTAGTCAGAACTCTCCACTATGACCTGTCCATCTTGGGTGTCCCTGCATGGCATAGCCCATAGCTTCTCTGAATTACTCAAGCCCCTTCGCCATGACAAGGCAGCAATCCATGAAGGGGCAAGAATCTCTAAGTGGGGCTAAAAAAGAATACTGCACAATACGTAGATAGCCACTTCCTGTCGGACGTGAAAATACTGGGCTAGATGGACAAGAGGTTAAAAACAGCTTGTTGTCTCCCTGTTAATCGAGTTAACTGATTAATGAGATTACTTAGACACTAAAATGAGTCAAACAATGTCTCTGCCTTATTTGGACCCCACACTCAGAGAAGAATGTGGTATTTCTTTATGGCTCCCTCACGGTGGTGGAGCGGATTTTGACAAGCCAGAGAAGGTTGCATTATCTTCTTAGATTGCAATGCTTCCTCTGGCCATTTTGTACATAGTGTGACAATGTATCAAGGACTGTTGATAGACCTTTGTTCTGACAGAGGATGGAGCAAAGCACACGGGACCTGCTTCCAGAAAGACAGCCTGTGTTGCATCCTGGTTAGAGGCCAGGGAGACCCAGCATCAAATCTCTCCCCTGCAATTTGCATGAGCAATGCTTGTAGTTTAGCAGCATGATTACTCTCCAAGGTCCTGAGATCCTGGGTCTCCTTCTGCCACCTGCCCCACATGGTGCCCCCTCCCATGAGAGTAACTATTTAAAGCAGATGGTGGTATATCCAATGAAGAGAACAGCTCGTTGGAAAGAAGGATGGGATAAAAATACAATAAATGTATGCACCAAGTAAGAGTTCCTCACTGAAGATGTTTGACAGCTTACACTTTTCATTTGGGAGGGGGGGGGAAATAGCTCAGTTTTGATTTCATTGTATTTCCCCCCCCCCAATTCCCCCCATGTATTCTTTTTCATCTTTCCTTTTCAGTTTTAAGTAGACATGTGAGCTTGGTATGCATTGTCAAAATATTTGTATAGATCAGGTCACTGAGAAATACAGTAAATAAAGTCTTGAACATACTCACGTAGGAAAGCCTGAGGAACAAACTGTATGTAGGTCAGTCAAACACCTGAAGTTGATTTACTGGCAAAGTTTGAGGCTGCAGTAGCCACGGGCAGGTGTCTGTGATTGTAGTGGCTGAAGTCGGCATAAAAACAGCTCAGGCAGAGTATTTGTTGCTGCACCTTGCTTAAGGGCAGTCATGCTGACAATGGGTTTGTGAGTAACCAGTCATTATATGTTATATGATATGTACATGCTGTTATGCTGAAGTTAAGCTATTTAAGTTAAATGTTTAAATACAAAGTATTTTTCTAATTAAGTTTGCCTGTCATAAGTTTTTGCATCCTGAGAGAAAGACTTAGTTCTGTCAAGTCTCTCTCATTTTCTCCATAGGGCAACATCTACGCTTCTACAAAGTACACTATTTGTGTACATATATCAAATGTTTTCTCGACATGCATGTCCCCAGGTGCCACAGTGGTCCACTCCCGCCCCCCAGAACCAGCCCGATCCACTCACTGGGCTCCTTGCAGGGTGCTTGTCCAACGGTGGCAACATCGTGCCAATTGTGGATGTAGACTCATCTGCTCTGCCCCACCTCTCCCCTTAGCCGACTGCTCCAGCGAGGAGGCGGGAAGACGAGTCTCCCCATTCATCTCCCTGCTCAGCTGAGTGGACTGCGCTGGTTCTGGGGGGTGGGAATGGACCACCATGGCACCTATGGTGCTGAGCTTTATATTCATATTCTCCAGGATACAAATAAGAAGCTCCCATGCAATTTAATACATTGCAAGGTGGGGTTATGATTGAAATTAATGTGTGCTTTATCATAGAATCATAGAATAATGAAGTTGGAAGGGGCCTATAAGGCCATCAAGTCCAACCCCCTGCTTGATGCAGGAATCCAGATGAAAGGGTATCTGTCAGGTGGCTGTCTAAGTTTCTCTTGAATGCCTTCAGTGTTTGAGCACTCACCACATCTCAAGGTAATTGGTTCCTTTGCTGTACTGCTCTAACTGGTAGGAAGTTTTTCCTGATATTCAACTGAAGTCTGGCTTCCTGTAACTTGAGCCCATTGTTGCATATCCTACACTGTGGATGACTGAGAAGAGATCCTGCTCCTCCTCTATATGACAGCTTTCAAGTATTTGAAAAGTGCCATCATTATTTATGAATTTCTCTAATTTCCTCTTCTATCTTTCATATTCAATCCTATCTCAGTTTTTAACAGTTAACTTACATTTTTAAAGTCCATTTGAAGTCAATACTGATTTTTCTGAGAACTGGCTATCTTATTGCAGAGTTTTCACACCCCAGAACATAAAGGGGGAAACACTTGCAGTGGATTAATTAGGGGCAAAACATTATTAACCTTGAGATCTCCATTATGTTAATACTGTTTGAACTCTTTAAAAAAAAAAAACACTTTCTGATTGCTATTTCTTGCATACGTGCATCCAAATAGTCAATAGGAAAAAATAAACTTTAAGCTAATGATGCAAACATATAAGGCCCTAAACAGTTTGGGCACCTCAATAACTGGCAGAACACATTCGTCTGGTGAGATCTGCCCAACCCATTCAATCTTCCCAGGCCGGGTAGTTGAGATCATTGACCCTGAGAGAGGTCTGGAAAGAGAAGACCAGAAACCGGACCTTCTCGGCGGTCACCCCCCACCTCTGGAATAATATCCCACTAAAAATTCATTTGGACCCTTCACTGGGAATTTTCACACAATCTCTGAAAACATGGCTGTTTAAACAGGCTTTCCCTGAGGTCACATCATCATAGCATGGTGGGTTTTTTCATCTCTTCTATAATCTGATCTGCCACCTTGCCTTTTAAAATTATTTTTAGTTAATTCTGTTTTGCTTTTTGGGTATGCAGATTGACATGTTTCTTTTTGGGTTTTGGTATAGTCTAAGTGTTTTTTAAAGTGTAGTCTGTTGTTTTATTGTGTTGTGACCAGCCAAGAATGGCCTTGGTAGGTGGGTGGTATAGAAGATGAATGCATGAATGCATGCATGCATACAAATTATAGAACACATCTCAGCCTTCTGGTGCATTAAGAAGAGGAGGAGAAGCAGGAGCATTCTAGGTATATGCTTTTCCCCAGCTCTGGAAGACACAAACTCTCTTATCTCCTCATTTACAATGTTTTGTTTTTGTGTTGGAAGGCGGAGGGGATTATAGAAGCTCTCTTTTCGGAACAGAGCCTCTTAATTACCATTTTTCACTACAAGGCCTTAAGTCCATATCAACATTCTTTGATAAAAATTTTACTTCCTCAAAAGAAATAAAGCTACAAGAAGAGAGAATATAAAAATATTGATTGATTTATGTAAAGACGTGGTAGGAAAGAGACAGAATTAATCAGTTACTTGGGAGGATCTGTCTGTGGTTCATCCAATAAATCAAATAACTACTTTATTTCACCCACTCTTCTTTTAAAATTACTGACAACTTGAAAGGTATTGCTCACTTACATAAAATATTATTAGCCCTCAAATTATCTGTCAAAAGTCATATTATTCTACTTTTATGTAGTACTAGCATATGAAGATCTGCTAAAATGTTGTTGTTCCCTCAGTTCTATTTTTTTCCTATTACAGCTGTGATTTACGATTGCTTGTTTCCTGCTAATAAATTGCACTACAATATGTCTTGGCATACTCTGTTTCTTAGATTGTCTAAAGTTTATTTAAAAGGCACTTCAGCCTCCACCATGCAGTTCTTTTCTACACGCAAGCACCCTTCCACAATAGCCTCTCTTCTGATCTCTTTTAATAATCTCCGGGCATCCTTGTAATTTGAGATGATAACAACAGTTACCATATTCATAATAAATCTCAAGGTACTTGGGAGAAAAGACATTTGGAGCCTGGAAGCAATTCAGGGAACAGACTGGGAAAATGAAGAGTATGGCAGACCAGGTCTGTAGCCTCCTGCCTCCAACCCTTCTGTTTTTTCTTCCAAAATTACGGGGTCTCTGATCCTTTCCTCCCCCCCATCCTGTGAGAAAGCTGAGATTCTTTAAGTCCTTTAGCACTCTGGAGTTCTACAATAAGACTGAGCCTAATAAGCTCACAAAGATTTATCATCACAGCTATGCTGATATGCTAAAATCTTCTTATCCTGGCTGGTATCTGTGTACTTTAAATACAGCACAAGCACAGTGGCCAGCCATGGCTTTCTCTTTCCCATGAGCTGAAAGTATGGGACCTCTCTCCTGATGGAATAGATTCATCTGAACATACCTGGGGTACAAGATTTTATTACACACACACACACCCAGAAGAACTTGGGCAGCTACAAATACCATTGCCCATCTTAAAATGACCCAGACGTTTTAAAACTTACTCACAGTATTTGACTCGTTGACCCCCCTGGAGCAATGAATTACAGCAGCTGGCTGTGCATAGCAAGAAGATGGATGGCTTTTTATTGGTTTTAAATTTGCTGGCTATTAATTTCATAGCTTGCCCGCTTATAATCTCACACTGCTGTGTGACACATTTTTGGTATCACCTGGCAGGACAAAGTTCCAAATAGAGTAGTCCTAGAACGAGCTGGAATTTTTAGCATGTATACATTACTGAAACAGCGACGTCTACGTTGGCTTGGGCATGTCGTGAGAATGGCTGACGGTCGGATTCCAAAAGATCTCCTGTATGGAGAATTAGTGCAGGGAAATCGCCCCAGAGGGAGACCACAGCTGCGATACAAGGATATCTGCAAGCGGGATCTGAAGGCCTTAGGAATGGACCTCAACAGATGGGAAACCTTGACATCTGAGCGTTCAGCCTGGAGGCAGGTGGTGCAGCATGGGCTCTCCCAATTTGAAGAGACACTTGTTCAGCAGGCCGAGGCAAAGAGGCAGTCCCGAAACCAGCAAAATCAGGGAGCTGGACAGGGGACAGATTGTATTTGTCTTCAGTGTGGAAGGGATTGTCACTCTCGAATTGGCCTTCTCAGCCACACTAGACGCTGTTCCAAGACCTCCATACAGAGCACGTTACCATAGTCTCTTGAGACTGAAGGATGCCTACTATGGGCAAGGTAGGAAAGGAAGGGCTAGCAAGCTTTTCCATTGCATTCAGTCGTAAAAGACTCAACAATGTTCTTGCAACTATTCTCTGTTGTATGGGGTTTTTTTGTTTGGTTGGCTGGCTTTTTGTGCCTCCCACTTGCTGTGGCCAATGGCTGATGTTGCCATCACTGTTCTATAGCAAATGTGCACATCAATATTTATTGGAAACACTGTCACATTGTCTTATGGGTTCCTAACTGGGTACCTAAGCAGCCTGAAGGAACACTTTCTGCCTACCTTAGGGTGGGCAATCTCAGCAAGCCCTTGGGCCATTTCTTAGATCTGTTGGTAGCCTGACAGCCATACTTCCAAGGAGGTGGAACTAAAAGCACAATTTAAACAACAAATTTCTACAAGCAATGTGTTCATTACTGTAAAGTCTACTACCGTAGGTTTTTTAAACTGACCCCTCTGCCCTTCGTTGACCCAACATTTTTTTTCAATATGGAGCACCCAGGGATGCAGGTGGCTCTCAAAATATGGCACAAAAAGAGCTTTCTGTCTCATCTTGGATACAAAGCAACTTTTGGAATGCAAACAAGTTTTAAGTTTTTTTTAAAAAGTGAGGGGCAGGCAACATGCCACTGGAGGGCTGCATGTTGCCAATCTCTAGCATAATACAACCTGCCAGTCCTGTATGATCAGAGCTCTTCTGCATTTGCCATTGCCTTCAGAAGCTTTGATAATAAGAATTCTGCTCAGACCTACTCCTATTTCCTATAGATTAAACCATCTATGTATGAGTCTCAGTTATTTTCTATTAATTTGAGATTGAATTCAGTCTTCTCTACTGTTAGTAATTTTTGTATACTTTATAATTGATTTTATTTCTGATGTAATTTTCTAAGATGCATTTTTGGTAGATCACAAGTACTGACTGACCGTCCTCATTGTTTGCATGTACTTCATCCAACAAGTCCCAGGATTTGCATCGCTGTGCCTTTTCCTTTATACTCATTGGAAAAATCACTTGCAACATCCTTCCATCCTGGCCATTTCTGTGGTTCTCTCCCTCACGCCAAAGAACATTTGGTGGAGGCGCAGCTATCCAGTCATCACAACAACAAGAAGCACCTGATGGTGCTTATTATTAAACACACTGAAGCTCTGGGATAATTCCACTTCCCACAGATTCCTCCCCATGTTAACTAAATTGCTGATGTATGGAATGGCTAGCAGCTGTCTGTAAGCATTTTTAGCCTTTTTAGTAGGTTTCCCCTCCCCCTTAAAAAAACCTCTCTCAGCTTGCTTTGCTGGCAATGATTTGAGTAAACAATAAGGAGATGGGAGGGGTTCTGTTGTTGTTTTGTGGTTATATGGGAGCTTCAAAGATAGAGACAAAATGTTCTTTGAACAATTGGTACTGTGACGTTTGCCCCTCGTGGCCCCTGTTTGTCTTTCCAAAACAGAGAGCTCATGAAGGTAAACCAAACACCTTTTCACACGCTGCCACCAGTTGATCACTAAATCAACGTACTTTACTTAGGAAAGATGAAGGTCCATTCCTCACTGTCTTTTGAATAAAACAGGTTTATTGATTACAGATGTTTCTATAATAATTCATAAGTATCTTCTTCAGGTTCATCAAGCATCAATAACAATCTTCTATATTATCTTACAGGTTACTATTCACTCCTCAGACTAATCACTCCTCAGATTCCCAAACTAACTCTGTCTCTGACTCTTCACTCCCAGGCTCCACCTTTTAACCTCTCTCTCAGCTCCGCCTCTCCACCACATCAGCATAAAACATGAATAATGCATAACCTATTCAGCATGATAAGGGTGAACACCACAGGTACCTATATCAGTTTTACTTTCTTTGCTTCATTTATATCTCAAGCTGTTTTGCCTTTGTGAATCTGAGTAAGTCCCTATCAGAAATGTTACTGATCTGTGCCGTCAAATTGGAACCAACTTATAGTGGCCCTAATAGGGTTTTCAAGGTAGGTGAGATATTTAAGGAATGGCTTTAGCAGCTCCACACCCCCAGTGAGTTTCCATGGCTGAGCAGGTGTTCAAACCCAGACCTCCTGAGTCCGAGTCCACCACTCCACCCACCACACTGGGTTTCCATCAGAAATGAACCAGATGTAATTTATAACTATCAAATTTGATAGGTTCTGCAATTTCCAGTATGGAGAGGACTAGTGGTTCCTCCTTGCTATGTAGTTGTTAAAGATAAGGAGCCTGTAAAATAAAGTGAAAACCCTAATACATACTCAGGGATTCACAGCTAGATTTTTTTAAAAACTAAGCTCCCAATGCCTCCTCCCTAAATAGACAAATCTTTTACTTTCATCCACATTGAATTCTTAGATTGAAAGTTATCTCCATCATCATTCTATCATATTTATGAAGAGCTTTGTAAACTTTCAAAAGATCATATATTTGTTTAAAAGAACCTAACAAAATTCTCCATATGGGTGAAATTAAAGCCCCCAACCCATTTTGTACCTGAATAAAGGACATTCAGGTTCAAGCCAACCCATGTCAATGTCTATGTGTTTCTGGATCTGATTTTTTTTAATTATTTTTTTTAAAAAAAAGAATATTCCAAATGGGAGGGAAATGCAAATGGCTACGATCTGGTGGAACTAAAATATAATTCTTCCACAATTACACACACTCAGTCTTAGTGTGATAGCATTTCATAAAATTTTGTAAACTAAATTGAGTAAAAAAATAAACAAAAAAGACAAAGAAGAATATTCCAGAAGCAAAGCAAAAGCTTGCTGTATCACTTTTGAATTTCCCCTTCCTCTGTCCAAATTGTTGACCATCCTTTTAATCTTATTCATGCTGAATGGTATATGAAGGGTGCATTGTGGTGTTCCTTCATGGTGGTGTGTGTGAGAACAATCAGCTTTTCCTTCTGTGAGTGTTGCTTCTTGAAGGGGAATGTACCCAGTGTGGAATAATGGGTAGAGTACTGGATTTGGACTGGGGAGACCTGAGCTTGAGTCCCTGGTCAGCCACGGAAACTCATAGGGAAGAGGTGTAACTGGTAAAACCATTCCTTAAATATCTCACCTGCCTTCAAAATCGTATTGATGTTGCTATGAGTAATGTGTCACAGACACTCTAGTTTTGTGCAGAGACATTTTGTGCAAATTGCAGGAACCTTGGGACGGGTGAAATAGAAAGCATAGGATGTCTCACTAAGGAAGTAAGGAATCTCGCTGGCTGGAAACTCCCTTGTCAGAGCATCTTGTCATGTTGAGAGAGCTTAAATTGAAGGAAAGAAGGTATTTAGTAAATATTCTTCACATCCCTAGGCTTCATATCCCTAGGCTATGTCACAAAGGTAACAAGTGCACGTGTTTTGCTCGTCCCCTGTTGAAATCTGAGCAAAAAATTATTTTTACATGTGCCTTATTGTTAAATTCCAGTGCAACTGACATTATTAACATCTGAAAAAAAAAGATATAAACAAAAAATTCAGGAACAGCAGTGGGACTCTGCAGCAGTAATAATAATAAGTCAAGAATAAACACCTTGAGCAGTAATTACAAAAAACCATGGAAGATACAAATTTATTGTTTTGCATTTATCAATCACTGGTAATTTTATAATAGCTATATTACAGTTACTAGTATGATTATACTTCCTAGAATTGCCTGCGTACGAAAGCATTTATGTTTATTATTACATTCATCTATTTGCTAAATAATGACTCTTGAATTAATTGTTATTCTTCCATTGCTTTTTTATTATAGTTGTTTCATTGTAGTACATACAGTTTTAACCTTTTACAGATCTGTTCTTTTATGCTGGCTATGACTTATGTTGATTCCAAAACAAGAAAGGGTATGAATGGGTTTGTTGGAGGGAGGGGGGAAGAGAGAGAAGGAGGGGCAGAAACTGAGTGTTGGAGGCTATCAGGTGGCGAATAAGAAGCTAGCTGCTTTCCTATCCTGATCTCTAAACACTACTGAAGTCCTAGCAGGGCTTTGGGCCACCATGGAGTCCAGTGCATCATCAGAGGGTGCCATGGAGGTGGACAACCACCTAGGAAGACAGAGTTACTGCTGGAGTAGCCAGTTGGGTGTTGATGAGGGACATGGAGCTTAAAAGCCGCCCGGATAGTGCTACAGGATGGCATAAATCTGCAAGCACATCAAATGAACCTGCCTCTTACAGAAAAAAGCAGGCATGTCTCCAGAGGCAGGGAGTAGCCACTGAGAAGAGGTAGAAAGAAACCATGTTGTCAGGCTGTCTTGAATCCATGGGCAAATGTAGGGAAGAATCTAGAAGATAGAGAAAGAAGAGCCCTCTGGATGTCTCCCAGAGTTTTCAGGATCTTTGTTTAGCAGGTTGACAATATCCCCCTGCAGCAAATATCTGAGGCTATCAAATGGCAAACAGCCTCAAAATCTAAGCAGGGACAATTGGTAGGGAAGATGCACCACCTGAGCCTTGTGCCTAACCTTTTACCAACTTGCTGTTCCATTGCCCCAATCCTGCATGAACTTACCTAATTTTGCATATTATCTATTGCCCTGCTTCCACACCAGCTTACCTAGTCAGATATGATTGCAACCTACTAGCCAAGCTGCTCCAGTACAGTTTTTTTTTTTTAGTCCTGCAGCTTTGCTTCAAAATCACCCGACAGAGGGCCACATCTCCTCTCCTTGGGGCCAGTAAGGGAGATACTTTTTCTTTGGTCTCCAATACAGAAAAGCATACAATGAGCCAATGTTGCCCATGTCTTGGTCAAATAAGGATATAAAACTTGGTTCAAAAGTTCTTTCTTTTTTCAGGTGACACAGAACCTAACAGGAAGTGTGCAACTCTGTGTGAGGAAGCACTGAGAAATATATTCAGTTTGATAGCTGCAGAAAAAAAAAGATAAATAAGAAAGGGCAATCTGTACCAGACCCCGTGATATCCCATTAAAGCAGCAGCAGCAGCAAACAAGACTTTCCTACCTTCAGAGAGCTTAGATTTCAATTGTATCTCAAAGTTCAGAATAAGATGACCAAAGAGAATGATAGCCATTCCATGCAGCTTCCTGTAAGGTAGAGCAAGCCCAGTGAGTGACCCACACTTGACCTTGCCTGGACCAACAGCCATTTGGAACTTTTTGTAATATCAGTTTTCTGGAAGGAGTACTAGAATGCTGTTCCTGCAGATGATTTCTGGCTTGCTGAATCCATCTCATCTAGCCATGCATGTGTTGTGGATTTGTTTGGGTTACCCTACTTGGAAGTTGCCATTCCGGGCCATGTGATCCATTACAGTGGGTTTGGGGGCAATAATGTGTTAATGAAAGAGTAATAGTCATTGGATTTTAGGTGTTTGCCCAGGTCATTCCACTGTTCTGGGTATCAATTTTTATTAAGAAGCCCCTGTTTTGTTTTGTTCTGTTCTATTCCGGCTGTTACTTAGTCCCCAAACTGTGTATTCAGGGCAAATATGTACAACAGTGCACAAATCTTTTCATTTGAATGAACACACATATGAATTGTTGTGCTGCCTTTAAAAGAATGCAGGCTGATCTAGAAACACACAAAGAAAGCACAGTCTTTTCACTTGCTGTTAACTGGACATCCCTTTGGTGACTGGCAGAGCCTGAGGCTTCACAGCCCTACTGGGTCAGTTTGGGTCATGTGAGATTGTCCTGGATAGTGAGAAGATGAAAATGATGAGTTCTGGATCTGAGTGAACAACAGCCTTTTTTCCCATTGAGCCTGCCTGTTTTGTATTTCCTTCTGCATGAGAAGGAGTTGCTAGAAACAGGATTTGCACTTGGGGAAGATGGATTCACAACTTTCCAGCTGCAAATTATTGACCCCTCTAAATTTTGGAGCCCTAGGTCAAAGCCCCAGTTTCCCTACCTTAGGTATGGCTATGGACGTGTAAAAGGGAACCTTGGCCTCAGTCTGATGGATTTCATGGTGATGTTACATCATCTGCTACCATGTCATGCAGCCACTAAGAATGAAGGAACAGCTTTCTGCAGTCCTGTTGCACTTTTGGTGCGAGGGGACACTGAATACCCTTCCTTCATCCCCTGGAAGCTCCTATGAATGCTACTCTCAGTTTAATTTCCTTGAAAGTGGAAGCAACAAAAGATTAGCTTTCCACCTTCCAGAATTGCTTATTTCAAGCAAAATGAAATGTTTGGAGAGTTCTATTTTTTTAAAAAAAAAAAAAGACCTCATATGTTTTTCTATAGGAGAAAAAAGAGCCTTGCTGGTTGATGTCCCCTGTCATCCATTTCCCTCAAGACAGGACTTTGAAAATAAACCTGCCAGATCCCAGAAGTAAGGCTAGAATAAATTTAGTGGACTTTTAATGAAACACGAAACCTGAGAGTTCTTAGTGGAGACTGATCCAGAGATTCTGAGAAAGAAGCCATCTGTCTCTGTCTTGCTTGCTGACACAGCTCATTCCTTCTCATTCCTTTCTCAAATGAGCAGAGGGACTAGTGGCTCTCCTCCACCTCTCTTATTCATTACCTTTCCACCTTGACAAGTCTGCAAAGCACTTTTTTTTCATTTCTTACAGGAGGGCTTGCCAAGGCAGGCTCAGCACAGAACATTGTGTGAGCCATCAGCCATCATTATAGGCAAGTCTATGCATGGTACCTATGATCCCATACAGGAGTATTCAGAAACAGGTGGGCAGGAGATTTACTATCATGTATGTAATCATTTCACTTGGATAGATAGGAAACTTTCTCCTTAGGCATAGACAAATCTGTCCATTGGGACCTCTCCCAGTTTGGTATTCTTCTAGTTTTAGATTTGCTTCATCCGATTTCCAAATACTATAGTTGCTAAAAGTCTGGATGAAAGTATTGTCATGTTCCCGCCTGTCCCTTGGTTGTTTCACCAATCACAGGGCACAAGCTACGTGTCGTGTCGCTGCCACCAGTTGATTACATAAACACTCTTTATTATTAATCACAGAGGTCCAGGCAATGTGTCGTTTTCAAAAGAACCAAATAGAAGTTGTTTATTATTACAAGTGATGAAGGTACAATCAATGTCTTTAGCTCTTAACCAAACATCCCACTTCATCCACTCTCAACCACCAACCCTCTCTCTATCCACCCCAAACTCCAAACTCCCAATCTCTCAAAACTCCCAGCTCCAATCCAAACTCCTCCTCCTCCTGCAGAGATTCTTATATCTTGTGACTCCGCCTCTCCAGCACTCTCATTGGTCCATGCAGATAACACATCAATATTCATGACCTGGGTGGACGCCACACTCCTCCCCCCTTAATAAGTTTGTGACAGGAGGAGAAACATCACGGTTTGCCCTCATAAACAAATGAAAATACATGGAAGAATGCAAATATTAACCTCTTACATTACTAAGGATATATTACTTACATTAGTGGTCCCCAACCTTTTCCGACCCGTGGACTGGTTGCGGGTGCGGGGTCTGTGCGCAGGGGGGTGGGGCGTGCATGCATGGATGGCACAGGGCGTGCTCGTGGGGTGGGGTGTGCTCGCGCGCATGCGAGGATGGTGCAGGGCGCCCTTGCGAGGGGTGGGCTGCACTCGCAGGGGGCGGGGCACCCGTGCGTGCGGGTGGGTGGGCCGTGCGTGCGTGGGGGGTTGTGCGTGCGGGGTGGATGGGAGATCTGTCTCCGCGGCCCGGTCCTGCCAAGGCCACGGACCGGCACAGGGCCACAGACCAGGGGTTGGGGACCCCTGACTTACATTAATAAGGATTACATTACATTACTCTTACATTACTAAGGATACTTACTATTCTTTTTACCATCACTATACATACCTCTTGTTTATTAATATCCAAACAAATTTTTCACTTTAATCATATTCCATAACTATTACACAACCAGAACTGTTACTATTGAACCCAGATAAAAACAAAGAATTTTTCCTAGTCCTTTGACCTTCAAGACAAGACGTCAGCAACCACATTCTGGGTCCGTTTTACTCTGCAGATTTCAAAGTCAAAGTCTTGTAGAATCAGTGCCCATCTCATCAATTTGCTGCTGTTGGCTCAAATAGTCCTTAGCCATAGAAGAGGAGAGTGGTCTTGCTGATGTACATTACTGGATGTAGACTCCCGCTGTCGTCTGCTTGGCACAGCACAGCTGCCAGTCCTATGTTCAATGTATCCGTGTAGATGGTGAACTCACGGTCGAAGTCCAGTGCAATAAGGACAGGTCCTGAAGTCAGCGCCCTTTTCAGACGATCGAAGGCTACCTGGCACTCTGATGTCCACTGGATGTTTTCAGCTTGCTTCTTTCGGGTTAAGTTTGTTTTCTTTTTGGTTAGTGGCTTCATTTTCTCAACCGTAGGGAGGGTAGGCAGTTTCTTCAACTCCTCTAGAACAGCTATGGCTGCATTCTTCTTTGAAATCTTCTTGCCCTTGCCTTCACCCTCACCCATAAACTCGACCACAGGTACTTTTGTCACAAAGCTCTTCATATGAGGGGGGCACCTCACAATTCATAGGCAAGTTCCTTTCAAGTGCAATCTCAAACACTTGGCTTATTTCAGATTTATTGAGATTTTCATCATCTGGTTCTCTCCCATTAATCTGAATGTTCTTTCCTGGCCTTTTTATCATACCAGCTTTTCTGCTTTTCTTGATCACCCTTTAACTCTTGCTCTGCTATCTCTAAGAACTTTTACAAAGTGTTCATTAGATTATCCATGTAGTCTATAACGGATTCAGGGTCACCCTCTTTATAATCTTCCCAGTTCTGATGAAGTAAATCTAGGGGCCCTCTTACTTTGCGCCCAAATAAAAGTTCAAAAGGACTAAACCTGGTACTTTCTTGGGGTATGTCCTTATAAACGTATAATAATGACTGCAATTTATTATCCCAATCATTTGGGTTCTCTGCTACATATGCGCGTATCATCCTCATTAAAGTCCCATTAAATTTCTCCAGTAGACCATAGGTCTGGGGATGATAAGGAGAAGAAGTGATGTGGGAAATTCCGCAGTCTTGCCACAATCGCTTCATTATTTTGGAAGTAAAAGTTACTTCCAAAATCTGTTACTATTTCTGAAGCAAAACCCATCGGCACATGTAGTTAACTAAGGCATCTGCCACAGTTTCGGTCTCTATATTCCTTAGGGGTACTGCTTCAGGGTATCTAGTGGCATAATCTATAATAGATAGGATGAATCTATTTCCTCGTCTAGTCGCTCTGGGTAAGGGTCCCAGTAGGTCCAGACCCAAGCGTTGGAAAAGGGTCAAGATCACTGGTAATGGGCATAACTTAGCCCTCGTCTTGTCATTTCCAGTACTTGATTTTTGGCAAGTATCACAGCTTTGACAATATTGTTTAACTTGTTTCCCCATCCCTGGCGAATAAGAGTTCTGGGCCACGCTTTGCTTAGTGCGAGAGATGCCCATGTGTGCTCCAAATACACCTTTGTGTGCCTTTTCCAAAATCTTTTCTCAGTACTTAACCAGTACAATTAACTGTTTGTGGGATCCTTCTCCTCCCCTATGAGGAGTCATTAAAACCTCTCTATATAATAAATCTTTTTCTACACAATACTGCTCTGGATGTTCAGGGGTCAGTGGAATGGGATTCTCCTTAACTTTTCCAAAGCAATCAATTAAGGAGCTATCTTCTTTCTGTTCCCTAATAAAGGAGGAACTCTTAGGATTTCTCAACAGCACTAAGTCAGCAGTCTCCCTCATTTCAGAATGTTCCCCTAAAATGGGTCTTTCAGCGATAGTTTCAGCACTTTCCTCAGTGGCTTCAATCTGCTTCCCCTGAGAGCGAGTTACCATTAAAACACTCTGCACATGCTTGGATAAATCTAAACCAATCAGACAAGGAGCTGGGTTTTGATCTGACACTGCTACTTTCCATATGCCAGAGCACCCATGGTTGTTGTTGTTTAGTCGTTAAGTCGTGTCCGACTCTTCGTGACCCCATGGACCAGAGCACACCAGGCCCTCCTGTCTTCCACTGCCTCCCAGAGTTGGGTCAAATTCATGTTGGTAGCTTTGATGACACTGTCCAACCATCTCATCCTCTGTCGTCCCCTTCTCCTCTTGCCTTCACACTTTCCCAACATCAGGGTCTTTTCCAGGGAGTCTTCTCTTCTCATGAGATGGCCAAAGTATTGGAGCCTCAGCTTCAGGATCTGTCCTTCCAGTGAGCACTCAGGGTTGATTTCCTTCAGAATGGATAGGTTTGTTCTCCTTGCAGTCCAGGGGACTCTCAAGAGTCTCCTCCAGCACCACAATTCAAAAGCATCAATTCTTCGGTGGTCAGCCTTCTTTCTGGTCCAGCTCTCACTTCCATACATCGCTACTGGAAAAAACATAGCTTTGACTATGCGGACCTTTGTCGGCAAGGTGATGTCTCTGCTTTTTAAGATGCTGTCTAGGTTTGTCATCGCTTTCCTCCCAAGAAGCAGGTGTCTTTTAATTTCGTGGCTGCTGTCACCATCTGCAGTGATCATGGAGCCCAAGAAAGTAAAATCTGTCACTACTTCCATATCTTCGCCTTCTATTTGCCAGGAGGTGATGGGGCCAGTGGCCATGATCTTAGTTTTTTTGATGTTGAGCTTCAGACCATTTTTTGCGCTCTCCTCTTTCACCCTCATTAAGAGCTTCTTTAATTCCTCCTCGCTTTCTGCCATCAGAGTGGTATCATCTGCATATCGGAGGTTGTTGATATTTCTTCCGGCAATCTTAATTCCAGTTTGGGATTCCTCCAGTCCAGCCTTTCGCATGATGTATTCTGCATATAAGTTAAATATGCAGGGATACAATATACAGCCTTGTTGTACTCCTTTCCCAATTTTGAACCAATCAGTTCTTCCATATCCAGTTCTGCTGCTTCCTGTCCCACATATAGATTTCTCAGGAGATAGATAAGTTGGTCAGGCACTCCCATTTCTTTAAGAACTTGCCATAGTTTGCTGTGGTCCACACAGTCAAAGGCTTTTACGTAGTCAATGAAGCAGAAGTAGATGTTTTTCTGGAACTCTCTGGCTTTCTCCATAATCCCACCCATGGTACTTCAATGCTACTCTAGCCATTGGCAGAAGAACAGAGTCCGAACCTATGCCTTTGAGGGTGATGACCTCATGTTCCAACATGTTCTCTCTAGGAATTATATCTGGGTGACAGATAGTAACTTGAGAACATAAGTCTCTAATTCCTAGATACTTTTTATTATTGATTAAAATCATTTCCCCAGAGCTTTCCAATAATTCTTGGTCACACTGGATTAAATAACACTGTAACACTCTGCCTTCAGGAAGCTCTGGGCTCTCTGCCAAGTCTGTTTCCTTAGCAACAGTGCAGCTGGTGGTGTCTTCAGCTGCTGAAGGCTGAAGGAGAAATACTTTTTTAGACTGACTGAAACCCCTACTCTTCTGTGTTTCACATTGGGCCCAAAAATGTCCCTCTCCCCCACAGGAAAAACATTTCTTATTGGCCCTATGCTCAGAATAAAGGGATTTATTAACTCTTCCCTCAGAACTATTCGCAATTCCCTTGGCAAAATTGAATAAAATTGTTCTAATTCAAATACATTTTTCATTTGTTGTAAGGAAGTGATATCTTCTTGCTCTAACCACCTATTAAGACATTGATTTAAACATGCTCCAAGGTGGGCAAAAGACTCCTCAGGTTTCTTTGTAATAGCACGAAATTTTCTTCTGAGGTGCTCTGAATTAATCCCAAATCTGGAATACATCATCTTTCTAGAAGCCTCAACATCTCTAGCTTGTTCAAGAGGCATCTGTGAATAGACCTCAGATAAAACTCCCCCTATCTGTGACCTTAAAATTATCATCCTCTCATCATCTGCCAACCTAGTAGTTCGAAAGCATGCAAATGCAAGTAGATAAATAGGTACCACCACCCCTAGAGTCGGACACGACTGGACATTTGTCAAGGGAAACCTTTACCTTTACCATCATCTTTAACCCTAAAGTCCCAACAAGCTCTCTCAAAAGAAATCAGGAAAGATTCAGGACAATCTCCATTCCGATATTGGGGAAATTTCTTTAGGTCGATTTTTGAAGGATTTACCACACTGGAATTATTATTATTATTATTATTATTATTATTATTATTATTATTATTATTATTATTATTATTATTATTATTATTATTATTATTATTATTATTATTTTGAGCAGCTAATTCCAATTTCTTCATCTCTATTTGGAATTGCATTCTCTCTCTCTTTGCCTGGTTTCTTGCTCAAATTCCCTTTTCCTTTCAATTTCTCTGATTTTCACCAATCACTAACTCTTTCAGTTTGAATTCCTGTTCTAGCTTCCATTTTTCCAAATCTTTGGAGCATTGGATATTTTCTCCTTCTGAGGCAACTATTACTGAGCCCTCAGTTTCTTCTTCACTTTGAATTTGAGGGTTCCCATTACCCTCAGCACCCTGGAGCTCAACCTGTGCCTCCATAACCAACTTTTTACTTCGTTTGGGGGGCATAAATAAAACAATTTATTATTAAACTGGACTGGTTCTTTCCCCTCACCAGAGACAAAAGGACCTTTCTTTCAGTGCCTTTCCTTATAACTAGGTTGCGCTTTTCCAAGCAGCTCACCTCGGCTACTCCCAATCTCGCAACCCTTGCCATAGTATTTCCCTGCCTGGGTGATTCTTGTCTCCAGACAGAAGAACTACTTTCTGCTTAGCTTTTCTTTACTTTTAGCTTTTATTATCACCTCAGATCTATTCTGACTTAGGCTTCTACTCCATCCGCTATTGCTCTTTACCCTCAGAGCTCCGGATTTTGAGCTAGCCACTAGGTCGTGTACATCCTGAGGTAAATGGTTTCTCTTGAGTAGGTATTTTCTCTATTTTAGGATTCTCCAAATCTGGGTTCAGAAGCCCCGAAACTAAGTCTTCCACAAGACGGGTAATCACTTCTTACCACAGATCCTAACCTCTCCTAGCTAGGAATACCTTCAAACCCAAGCCCATTCAATTTTTCACTGGATTGTTTCATATCCCAGCACTATGCCACCAATTTGTCACGTTCCCACCTGTCCCTTGGTTGTTTCACCAATCACAGGGCACAAGCTATGTGTCGTGTCGCTGCCACCAGTTGATTACATCAACATTCTTTATTATTAATCACAGAGGTACAGACAATGTGTCATTTTCAAAAGAACCAAATAGAAGTTGTTTATTATTACAGGTGATGAAGGTACAATCAATGCCTTTAACTTTTAACCAAACAACCCACTTCATCCACCCTCAACCGCCAACCCTCTCTCTGTCCACCCCAAACTCCAAACTCCCAATCTGTCAAAACTCCAATCTCCAATCCAAACTCCTCCTCCTCCTGCAGAGACTCTTATATCTTGTGACTCCACCTCTCCAGCACTCTCATTGGTCCATGCAGATAGCACATCAATATTCATGACCTGGGTGGATGCCACAGTATCTATGTCTTTTTTGCATATTTCTTCCGAATATACACATTTTTTGCAAGAACACAGACAAGATTTTTTATTTGCCCTACTTGGAAATTCCAAATGGACTCTTGCCCAAATACTACCCATACCCAGCCCTTCTTAGCTTCTTAAATCAGGTAAGATTGGGTGAATTCAGAGTAGTGAGGTTCTAGAACTGTGCTGAAATGAATGAAGGACAGATGCCTCGCCCACTAGATGACATTCCAATTGCCAGTGATTCTCCAAAGTTTCAGTCATAGATCTTTCCTAGCAGCTGCCACCTGAAATCTTTTAATCTAAAATGTTAAGGGCCAAAGCTGCTGAATATTTTTGATGCATAATCTTATGTATGAACTTTTCCTTTTTTTCAAAGTAGCAAGGGTTTAAGTGAATCTCAGCTTCCTCTTTCAATATATCCATTTTCGTGTTGAAAATGATTGCTCTTGGCACTGCTTGTCATCATAAGCGCCTACCAAGTGGCTATTTTTATAATTCCTCCCACCAGCTAAGAAATGCCTTGAAAACACTGCCCTATTTTCACATGATACTGGGGGTGGTGGGGATGGAAATGAAGATGAAGCTTTTGCAAACACAACTGATAGGGAACCAATCTCCCAACTGTGTGAACCTAATTTTTGGAATACACTCTTTAGGGACACTGGCCAAAATCCTGTTGTGCAGTTACAGAAAAGGAAGTGATTTGCTGTTAGTTCTGAAATCTCTGTTGACCTCATCTGTTCCATCCCAAGTTACTTGACGGTGTGCAACAATTAGTTATAGGTTTCACTGGTGCTTGAGTGGTCATATAATTCACTACACCAACATATCCTTGTTGTGAAACCTGCATTGTGTCACTTTTGGAACAGGCAAACTAGAAGTGGCACAATAACAATCCAGATGCTTCTCATTTGTGGTAATGTGGAGGATATTTTGCATTTGAGATGGTGGAAGATAGTCTGAAAATTCTGCTTGCGAGGTTAGATTTGTGGTTGTTGTTTCATGTAAGGAAGTAAGACATTGTTTTATGATTCAAGGAGAGATGAGCACAGAAGGCTGTATATTAAAACTACTGTTTATATCATACTGAAATCACACATTCCACATTAAATGTAGTGATAAAAAAGAGATCTGAAAGAATTCCAGTGTGGTGCATTTGGACACTGGAGGAACATCTATAGGCTGTATTTTTTTTAAAAAAATGTTGCTATTCTGAATACACTATTCTTTTCGTTTGCACTTGGGTAAATCTGAAGGCTCTTTTGACAAGTGTCGTGTGTGGTTTTGGTGTGTGTGTGCGCGCATACACACACACACACACACACACATGGTTTTTGAAAGCTAAAGAAGGAGCTTCAGGAATATTGGCAGGAATTCTTTTACTGCAGAATCGTTCCTGCCTATTTCTGTTGAAATCTGAGTTTTACGGCCTGATTAATGATCTGTGCCCAGAAGCTTATGCTTGCATTTTAAGCTTCTCTCTGCTAACAGCCTGCCTCTAAACAAAATGCAATGATTCTATGCTCACAGAAGTCAATTGTGTTGCACACATAAGCAGTGCTGTATAAATAGTGCAGGGGGCTGCTGGCATAGTACATGTCACTTGAAAGAGAATGACTTTCTGTGAGCTTGAGATTGAATGATTGGGTGTAGACAACACAAGCCTTCCTGATTCACATATGACCTTGTTTTCATTCTCAGGAATGCATTGCTTTGGGGTATTACTTCTCTCTTGGTATACTTTTACATTCATCAGGAGTCATTTTCTCTTTGCATAACAGCAGTGGAATTGTTAACTAGTACCTTCTCTCCACTAAACTAGGTCTCATAATATTTGGGTTTATGGGAACTACTTTGGTTTTGCAAGAATCCTGAGATCCACCAACTGGGCACAAGAAATAGTAGTTTCAGGGTCCAGTATAAACTTCAAATTAAAAAAGGTGACTTCTTTTAGTGTAGGCTGCCTTCGGATCAGGATAAGCAGTGATGGCCATTCTTTCAACCACAAGCCTGCTCCCATCCTGCTTCCAGGATTCTTTATTTAAGCTATTTGATTTGGAGTGCAAGACCTTCTGTTTTATGCTATTGTTAAACTATAAGTCATTAGAAACTCTTGCTGATCACAATTCACTCAGAGATCTATCAGTACCTCTTGACTGACATTCTGTCTCTTCCAATCTTTTTTTTTTACTGCTGTATCCTAATTGTGTTTATTTAGAAGTACATCCCACTCATTTCAATGAGACTGACTTCTCAAATTAGAAGCACTTAGAAATGTCAGGTTGATTAGAATGTGTCTTGCCCATGCTGACAAGAAGTTGCTTCATATTTGGAAGCAATGCACACCCCAGTGGAGGAAATCTATTAAAACTGATTTAAAAGGAAGTATAAAGAAAATACAAACAATAAAGCAATTCATACAAAGATGAATCTTACACTATTTTGCTTGCTGGGAGACCAGCAAGTGGGTTCCCCCTAGACTCAGTAGTTGCATTGTACCTCCCAGGATCTAGGTCAACATCAATGTTCTTTGAATGAAGACATTTTATATACCTTTTTGATACTGTAGCATAAGTGCTACAGTGCTAGACAGCATCTTAAAAAGCAGAGACATCACCTTTTTTTTGATCCAAGATGGCGACCTGATAGCAGGAGTCTGTTTTTCTCCTGCTGGGTCGGCTTTTCCCTCTTCTTTTTGGTTTCTTGTCTTTTGGTCTCCTGTCTTTTGCTTTCTTTGTTTTTCTTTGTTACTTGCCTCCCTCCTTGACGCAGCTGCTATCACCACCAAGAAAGAATAACAACATTGGAGAAAAAATAACAACGTTGCCCTTGAGGAAAACCGGCAGGCAGGCTGGAATATAGTGAGCTTTTTAACTGGCTTTGCTTACCTGCCTGGCCGTTGCTTCCCACTGGAGCCTCCTGGTGTCTCTCTTGCTGGGGCTTCCCCACTTTCTGGAGCCTTCTGCTTGCTGCTTGTTTCCGGCCCCCTGTTCCATGCTGTGTTTGCTTGGTTCGTCGAACCTCAGGACTACAGGTGAAAGCTCCCACGCTGACAACAGCAAGCCGGCCACCACGCCCTGGTCCCAATGGTGATGAAGAGTTCGGAGCCAGCTAAAGGAGAGCAAAGTAACCATGACGGGTCCGGCAGTGGCGATGTACAAGATCTGCATCAATGAAGCCCCAAAGGCCCCAACCTGGTCTCGGTGTCAGCAAACACAGCACCGCCTCAGCCGGAGGCCTGGAACTGTCTCTGGACATGACCGGGGCATATGTGATCTGGGTGGGGGGTATTCTGTTTTGTCTCTCCCCTCTTCTACGTGTTAATTTTTAGTTGCTTATGTTATTAATTTGATTTCATTGCGTTTATTATGTTACGGTTTGTTTGTTTGATTGTTTATTTGATTTGATTTGTTAATCGTTGTCACTATTTATTGGTTATTTTTTAGTTTGTTAATTTTTTTTCTTTTTCTTTTTCTTTTCTCCTATTGTTTGGCATGGAGTGGAAGGCTTGCCCCCCCAGAGGGGGTCTCTCCAACATCAGGGTGATCTCTGGCAGAGGGAGGTATGGTATAGGTGCAGTAGCCATTCGTTCCAGAAGAACGGTGAACAGATGTTTGAAATCTGTTCACTGTTCTGGCACTGGGACCTCCTGCCAGACTCGAGGTAGTCAACTCAGCCGGCCCTCCACTCTAAACCTGGTGTTGTTGAATGCCAGATCTGTAGCAAATTAGTCCCAGATCATACAAGATCTGATTCTGGAGGAGGATGCAGATCTGGCATGCATAACCGAAACATGGATGGGCAGGGAAGGGGGCGTTCCCCTGACTCTTGCCTGCCCTCCCAGTTATGCAGTCCAACACCAGGGTAGACTGGAGGGGCGGGGCGGGGGAGTAGCCATTGTCTACAAAAACACCCTTCAGGTTGCTAGGTGCTCTGCTCTGGTGACGCCGGGTCTAGAGGCCCTCCACGTGTCGATTGGGGCCAGGGATGGTATAGGGATCTTGCTGGGTTACCGTGCTCCCCGCGACCCAGCCATTTCCTTACCGGAGCTGGCGGACTTCATCTCCGCGGCACTGTTGGCGTCCCCAAGGCTTTTGGTCTTGGGTGACTTCAACACGGAGGCGGAGGTTTCCGGTCCAGCTCTTGAGTTCTTGGAGACCATGGCCTCCTTGGACATGTCCCAACATGTCAAAGGTCCTATCCACGTGGGTGGCTGACAGGTGTGCTTTACAGAAGAATAGGCGCTTAGGCAGAGTTTAGTCCAGTTCAGTAAACAGACAGACAGTGTTGATAGTAGTAAAGTAAAATAATTGTATTGTATCAATTTTGCAGCAGTATAAATACATAGAGCATAGTCCTTTGTTCAGTCCTTGGTCATATACGCAATAGCAATTAAAGTCAGTCCATTTGTCATACCATAAATCAGCGTTCGTAGTAAATCCTGCTCCATAAATTAATCCAGCAGCGTTTCTCTTTCCTCTCTCCATTCGACCCACAAACACAGTGTGTTGAGGCTGTTGGCTATATTGCCCCTTGTGGCCAATCAGATATTATCTCCTGTTGCATTCTTCCCTTGCATCTTGTTTCCACAGCTGTATTAAGTTGTACTGTCAACTTGTTCTTAGCACAGCTGCAGTACTTTACAACACTTTCTTACATAACGTTCTTACAAACTTGATTAACAATTCTTCCAGATATTTCTAATACCTGACAGTGGCCACACACTGGACCTGGCGTTCTCCACTGAGCAGAGTGAGTGTGCTCCGATGGTGACTGACCTAGTGTCTGTCCCCTTGTCATGGCCGGATCACTGCATAATTAAATGCAATCTTGCAATGGCTCTTCCTCCCCGCGGGGAGCAAGGACCTGTATTAATGGTTCACCCTCAAAGGTTATTGGATCCTATAGGATTCCAGGACACCATGAGAGGGATTCCGGCTGATTTGACTGGCGCTCCTGTCGAGGCCCTGGTTGATAGCTGGCCGGCCGCCACCACCAGGGCTGTTGACACAATCGCACCTAAACGCCCTCTCCGGCGCAGAGATCGCCCCTCACCCTGGTTTAATCCAGAGCTGCGATCAATGAAGCAAAATAGGAGAAGGCTAGAGCGCATATGGAGGCAGAACCCAACGAAAAATAATCAAATAGCTGTCAGGATCGCGACTAACCTCTACCAATCTAAGGTGAAGGCTGCTAGTCGATCTTACTTCGCTGTCCGGATAAGCGAAGCCTCCAACCAGCAGGCAGAACTTTTCCGTATAGTTCGCGATCTATCTGGAGTTGGTCATAGTGACTGGCCTCCCACTAGCATCTCACCTGACCAATTTGCAGCCTTTTAAAAATCAAAAGTGGAGGCCATCCGCCGGGATCTTGCCCCCTATTGGAAAACAGTGGATCGAGCTGAGACGTCCAGCGCTCCATCTTGCCCGATGAGACTTAACCACTTTCAGCCTGTGACGTCAGACATGGTGGACAAAGTGCTTGACCACTGTCGTGCCACCACCTCCTTCCTTGACCCTTGCCCGGCCTGGCTAATCAAAGCAGCCAGGCCTATAACATCTGAATGGGCTACAGCAATAATTAATGGGTCTCTCCAGGAGGGCAAGGTTCCCCTTGCCCTCAAGGAGACACTCATTAGGCCCATTAGGAAGAAACCAAGCTTGGCGGCGGACGATATTGGTAATTATAGGCCCGTCGCCAATGTTTCTTTCCTCAGCAAGGTAGTTGAGAGGGTGGTGGCCGATCAGCTGCAGGCTCTTCTGGATGAAACCAATGCCCTGGATCCATTCCAGTCAGGCTTCAGGCCGCGCCACAGCACGGAAACAGCATTGGTCACCCTGTTTGATGACCTGCTGAGGGAGGCTGACAGGGGCAAAATGTCTCTGCTGGTCCTCCTCGATATCTCAGCCGCCTTTGATACTGTCGACCACGGTATTCTCCTGGGGAGACTCTCCGAGTTGGGAATCGGTGGCCAGGCTATTGCCTGGCTCCGTTCCTTCTTGGAGGACCGTCTCCAGAGAGTGCAGATTGGAGAGAGTTTCTCGGCCCTGTGGAGCCTCAATTGTGGGGTTCCGCAGGGCTCGATTATCTCTCCAATGCTGTTTAACATCTATATGAGGCTGCTGGGAGGGGTCATCAGGGGATGCAGGGCTTCGTGTCATCAGTATGCTGATGATACTCAGCTCTACAACTCCTTTTTTCCAACAACAATGGATGCTGTCTCGTCCCTTGAGCGCTGCCTGGGGGCTGTTCAGCAATGGATGCAGGTGAACGGACTGAGGCTGAATCCGGGCAAGATGTAGGTCCTTTGGGTGGGTGTCCCAGACATCAGTGGTCTGGGAAACTCCCTTTCCTTTGTGGGGGTGACTCTTACCACCAAGAGTGAGGTTCGCAGCTTGGGTGTACATCTGGACCCGGCGCTCACCATGGAGACCCAGGTGTCGTCAGTGGTCCATTCCGCACATTTCCACCTTCGGCGGATTGCCCAGCTGCGTCTCTATCTTGATGTGGGGGCGCTCACCACTTTGGTCCATGCGCTCGTAGTCTCAAGATTAGACTACTGTAATGCACTCTACGTGGGGCTGCCTTTGAGACTGATGCAGAAACTTCAGATGGTACAAAATGCGGCGGCCAGACTTCTAACTGGGGTGAAAAGGTACCAACATATTTCCCCCACGCTGGCCGCCTTGCATTGGTTGTCCATTCGTTTCTGCGTTGATTTCAAAGTTCTTACGATTACATATAAAGCCCTAAATGGTTTAGGACCTCGATATCTGGCAGAGCGCCTTCTCCCACCCAGTTCTGCCAGAGTCACTCGTTCCAGCCAGGCCGGGCGGCTGAGGGGCCTAACGCTGAGGGAGGTCCAGAAGGAAAGAACGAGGAACTGGGCCTTCTCGGCAGTGGCCCCTCGCCTCTGGAACGACTTGCCCGTGGAGATCCGTCTGGCTCCCTCTCTGGGTGTCTTCAGAAGTAAACTTAAGACATGGCTATTTGGGCAGGCTTTCCCTCCTGCTGTATCTTAAATTCACATTTTAACATCTTGGATTTATTGCATGTTTATTGGTTTTACTGTTTTTAAATTTGTAATGCCGCCCAGAGTAGACCTTTGGTCTAGATGGACGGGGTATAAATCTAATAAAATAAATAAATAAATAAATTGCTGACAAAAGTCCACATAGTCACAGCTATGTTTTTTCCAGTAGCGATGTATGGAAGTGAGAGCTGGACCATAAAGAAGGCTGACCGCCGAAGAATTGATGCTTTTGAATTGTGGTGCTGGAGGAGACTCTTGAGAGTCCCCTGGACTGCAAGGAGAACAAACCTATCCATTCTGAAGGAAATCAACCCTGAGTGCTCACTGGAAGGACAGATCCTGAAGCTGAGGCTCCAATACTTTGGCCATCTCATGAGAAGAGAAGACTCCCTGGAAAAGACCCTGATGTTGGGAAAGTGTGAAGGCAAGAGGAGATGGGGACGACAGAGGATGAGATGGTTGGACAGTGTCATCAAAGCTACCAACATGAATTTGACCCAACTCCGGGAGGCAGTGGAAGACAGGAGGGCCTGGCGTGCTCTGGTCCAAGATTAATTTTTTATTGGAAAAATATAGTTTTCATAGAAAATTCAGTTTGATGCATAAGCATAGCATAGAGCACATTTCCAAACAGTATTGCAGTTAAATAAAATACAAATTCCAACTAAGTAAAAATAACTAAAAAGCTTTCTTCAGGGTAGGCAAAGGGAGTAAGCCCCCCTCTTCATTCTCTCGTTCCTACATTCTCAAGCCTTCATCCTAACGTAAGGAAAAAGGTAAAAAGTAACTAAGGCCCCTCTCTCTCTCTCTCTCTCTCCACATGGCACAATCTCCATTTTCTACTTTCTAAACTCCTCCCTTCTTCTCCATCCTCCAAGGTGTTGACCAATTAGAATTTAGGGGCTGTAAAGTCTCTCTCCATCCTTCTTTCTCATGAGAATGCAGGTGTTGTTTTCTTCCTCCCAATCTTTCTTCCAATTAGGCTGGAATGTTGAGTCTTGTCTCCTTATCTCGTCCTTGCCGTACTGGTCAGGAGAAAAACATTCTCACAGCTTCTTCAGAAAAACATTCCCAAGTGCTTTGAATCAACCTTACACAGAACCATTTTAACTCCATGTTACATTTCTCATGACTACACAAACCATTCAAACTACATGCTTTAAACCACATAACTCATGATCATGACACTGTGATGTTGAAAGGTCTGCCTTGGATTCGTATTGAAATCATTCTATCATTTTTGAGATATGTACAGCTTTTCCCACTCTTTTGTTGACTATGAGGGCTACTCTATTTCTTCTACGGGATTCTTGCCCACAATAGTAGATATGATAATCGTCTGAATTGAATTTGCCCATTCCCGTCCATTTTAGTTCACTGACACCCAGGATGTCAATGTTTATTCTTGCCATCTCCTGTTTGACCACATCCAGCTTACCAAGGTTCATAGATCTTACATTCCAGGTTCCTATGCAGTATTTTTCTTTGCAGCATCGGACTTTCCTTTCACTTCCAGGCGCGTCTGCAGCTGAGCGTCCTTTCGGCTTTGGCCCAACCACTTCATTAGCTCTGGAGCTACTTGTAGTCCTCCGCTCTTCCTCAGTAGCATGTTGGACGCCTTCCAACCTGAGGGGCTCATCTTCCAGCATCATATCTTTTAGCCTTTTGTTTCTGTCCATGGAGTTTTCTTGGCAAAGATACTGGAGTGGCTTGCCAGTTCCTGCTCCAGGTGGCTGGCGTTTAGTCAGAACTCTCCACTATGACCTGTCCGTCTTGGGTGTCCCTGCATGGCATAGCCCATAGATTCTCTGAATTACTCAAGCCCCTTCGCCACGACAAGGCAGCAATCCGTGAAGGGGGTTTCAGTTAGTATAATTGGTCAAATAGCTGTTGCTCTGGTTGTTTTCATTGATGTGCTACCTATTTTTCTTAATACTAATTTATTTTACATTTGATTTTCAGGCACTGCAAGTAAGCACACACAAAAATCCCAGTTTTTAAGTGTGAAATGTTGCTGGAGGGTATGGGGCAAACAGAGTGTGGAAAAGTTACTTCATAAGCTACAGCTGCTAGAAACATTAGCACTCATAGTATGTGGATCATTAGCATCTTCAATGTCTTTTATGCTGAAATTCCCAGAAGCTTGTAGTGTTAGAAGAAGAGACATGGCAATTAGAATGGAGAATACTGGTAGTTGTAGTCCAAAAAGAAACTTTCTACATACTTCAGAAGAATATCAGGATGATAAAAAACAGGAAACCTATACATGAAGGGTGGGGAACCTGTTACCCTACAACTGCTATTGTGTAGCTAAGTAGTCCCATAGTCATCTGACCAGCTGCCATGATGAGTGAGGCTGATGGTGTTGGAGTCCAATAAGTTTGAGTTTCACACCCCTGCCATAATCACTTTAAAAAAGAACAGGATAGGAATGTACCCAATAAATAAATGTGAAATAGCCCTACAAATGTTGAGCAGAAGCTCCCTGTCTGTTAGCCACTGAACATTAGGAAAAGTTAATTAGCCAATAATGTCTAAATGGCTTTGTACACTTATCAGCTGAAAACCATATGCCAAAGGATTAACAATTAAACCATTTTAATTTATACTTCCCAATGCAATGTCATGGATGAGACTTCTTTCTGCATACTTGAGTCTTTTAGTTTTCCCCAAGATGGCCTTCTGTGCATCAGATTTGAACGTACCAACAATAACTCCGTGGTTCAAAAATAAATAAATGTATGATGCCTTTCACAACCTCCCAGTAGGGCCTACGTTTGAAGCATTACTGTCGGCAGCTACCTACCACATTGATATGCAAAGGAGCTTGTTGTATTGGAAGTAAACATATGCTTCATTTAGAGAAGTAACCAAGTGCGTTTACATTCAATTCCTGACCAAGTTTATGTAAAATTAATTGCATCACACGTTCTGTGCATCTTTTAATTGCAAAACCAATTAACGTTAAAATGTTCTGCATTGTAGTTCCCTTAATGGCTGGCATGGTTTTAGTTGGCTTTAGAACATCCGTCTTTTGTTGGAACTGGGCACACAGCCATTCTTAGTTATCTCTTGTGAATCCAGCTTCCAGTAGTTGAAACGCTGAAGTTATTTTGTAGTTGAAGAAGAATTTTCAGCTGAGCATCATTACAGCCAAGATACTGTCTTTAAAGGAGAAACTATAATCTTAAATTTGATGGTTTCTTTTCCTTATGGTGATCTCAAGAAGATCAGTACCGTCCATTAGGGCCCTAAAAATGAGCAGGTCTAAAAACAAATAAAAATAGAACATTTATATGGCATATGTATTTATTATTTATTAAAATCCCTTTTAACCCACCTTTGTGTTACACATAGCAAAACCTGGTTTGTTTTGTTCCTGTATGACAAAAAATACGTATGACCAATGCAGGAGGGAAATCACTTGCTGGCGGTGGTGATGGTCTTGGAAAGAGTATGTGCATTTACCAGATAGTTTTTTGTAAATGTCTGCAAAAATACACATTGTTGAAAAATGGAACAATTGCTGACTTCTTGCATGAGTACATAGCATTAGATGGTGGTTTGGTTTTTTTGATCAATTAATTTGTCCTTTTGAGCTTGTTGCATTTGTGTGCTTAGTGACAGGGTACTTTTGTAGAGACGCACAAAACACAGGACATACCTCCAGCTGCTGTTTATTTTGCTCTCACAGGGGTTGTGGAATTCTTCAGAGTCTGTTTTGCTTTGTTGAGATGACCTATCTCAAAGGAAAAACAAGATAACATAAGGAGTTGTTTATATCCCTAATTATAAAATACCAAAAGGCACAGTCTATAACTGCGGGGACAGAAAGAACATAAACAAGCAATGAATTATGTCCACTGACCTTTGATTGTTATTATTACTATTGTTTCAACTTACATACTGTCCCATAGTGCTAGAGCACTGTCTGGGTGGTTTACAACATAATTATGCAAGGAACACTTTGCCCCCCAGTAACCTGGGTATTTATTTTACCAACCTTGGAACGATGGAAGGCTGAGTCAACGTTGAACCAGCTACCTGAACCTGTCAGGTTAGGATTGAACTCGGATTGTGAGCAGAGCCTTGACTGCAGTACTGCAATTTAGCCACTGTGCCACAGGTCTTCTGACTTGTTGAACTGTACTCCATACCATCTTGAACATACCTATCACACCTGATTTCAGAAATTAAGCAGGGTTTTACAGCTCTTGCAAGGGAGTATTCAAGGAAATCTCTGGCTTGAGCTAGGAAATAATTCTACTTGTAATCCTGGGACATTAATGACAGTCAGAATTGAAAATTTTGTCTAAATCAGACCAGTGGTCTTCTCTGCAATTGTACAGAGCTGTGAAGGTGGGGTTCCTTTGCCCGCTTGCCCAGATGAAGGTGAGCTCAGGCAAACATCAGCATCAGCTGAGTGGTGGCAGGGCTAAATGCAAGCCTTTAAAAGGCTGCCTGCCCCTTTAAGATTGAGATGGTTTCATTTTTGCGTTGTGGTCAGGTGGCCACTGGAGTGGCCTGGAAGGAGAGGGTCATGCATCAGTGTGGCTTAATGGTTTGGGGAACCCACTGGGAAGACAGTATGGAGTTGATCAGGGTCAGAAGGCCCCAATATTTGTTATTTTAAGAAAGTAAAGTGAAATAAATAAAGAAATAAGAGGGGCTTACATACAGGGCTTGGGTAGATTGTGGATTGGTGGAGGCTTGGGGCCGGCTGCCCTGGCCCCTGCACAGGCCACCCCACTGGAAAAAGGGAGTTGTTTTGGGTGGATTTATTTTGGTGTTGGGGAGCAGAACAGATTTGTGGGTTTGGGGGCACCCCCCAGGCTATATTTGGAAAGGGTGGGGGCAGACCTGCCTCCCAAATAGCTCCTTGGGAGTAATTAAAAAACAGAACAAGATCAATCAATCAATCGATAGATAGATAAATAGATTGATAGATCTAAAGATCGATCAATCGATAAAAAATTAAAATAAAGAATAAAAATAAATAGTAATAATTTGTGTGTGTGTGTGTCTATATACACACACATATATACACACACAGAGAATTAGTATTTTATATATATATATACACACACACACATACACACACACATACACATACAATTATAAAATAATAATTGTAATAAAAACACATTTGGTTGCAAGTTGTTGGGGAGTGATTTGGTGGTTCCAGTTAGCCACTGCACTACTATGTGGGCTGGTGGCTTCAGATGGGGCTCTTTGTGAATGGATGTTTGAAATGTCAGTATGGGGCCCAAAAAAGACCAGGGTGGGAACAAGGGAAAACAGCTCTTGAAATGCAAGGTGTGTCTTCTGGGGTGCAACTCCTATGGTACAGCAAGCAGACATACCGACTCCAGTGGCTGAAGTGGCTCGACTTCTGCCGTCCATAGTGGATACACAGATGGAAGTGGCGGATGCTGAGGTTCAGACAGTTGATTCCCCAGAGGAGATTCTGGTGCAGCAGAGCAAGGGTGTCAACCAGGTGGTAGGTGTCCATGCCCAGGAGGATGCAAGCATCAGTGGCAGAGCCCTGGTAGCAACAGGGGCAAAGCAGCCAGGTGAACCAGGCACCACATAGGACACCACACCGCCTGTGAGCACTTGGCCATGGGGCACAGGAGCCTGGCAGTGCCAGTCCCCCTGCCCTCACCTCAGCCAGTGGTTAGCATAGGGTTAAACATACCCCTGATGGTGAACTCAGGCATGGCTCCTAAACCATGGACCATGTCTTGTCCACAATGGTCACTGCTGTTTCAGGTGCTGAGAATGAGTGCAGGGTTGGGAGGATGGACACGGGTCCCACGTAGTGCCTTTCCTGTCAGGGATCAGTCTTTGCCACTGGGGGATAATCTCCTGCCAGCTATAGTAGAGAAAATTTGGAAAGGGGAGTTGGTAGATATTTTAAATCTATTTTAAATGAGGGTTTTTCCCCCTCTTTCAGTACATGGACCTTATTTATAGGGTGTGTGTAGATTTCCCAGGAGATGGAGATGGATTTCTCAGGATTTCCCATATCCATCTCCTGAGAAATCTATATGTGGGACAGGAAGCAACAGTTAGAACTGGATATGGAACAACTGATCGGTTCAAAATTGGGAAAGGAGTACGACAAGGATGTATATTGTCCCCCTGCTTATTTAACTTATATGCAGAATACATCATGCGAAAGGCTGGACTGGATGAATCCCAAGCCGGAATTAAGATTGCCGGAAGAAATATCAACAACCTCAGATATGCAGATGATACCACTCTGATGGCAGAAAGTGAGGAGGAATTAAAGAACCTCTTAATGAGAGTGAAAGAGGAGAGTGCAAAAAATGGTCTGAAGCTCAACATCAAAAAACTAAGATCATGGCCATGGGCCCCATCACCTCCTGGCAAATAGAAGGGGAAGATATGGAGGCAGTGACAGAGTTTACCTTCCTGGGCTCCACGATCACTGCAGATGGTGACAGCAGCCACGAAATTAAAAGACACCTGCTTCTTGGGAGGAAAGCGATGAGAAACCTAGACAGCATCTTAAAAAGCAGAGACATCACCTTGCCGACAAAGGTCCGCATAGTCAAAGCTATGGTTTTTCCAGTAGTGACGTATGGAAGTGAGAGCTGGACCATAAAGAAGGCTGACCGCCGAAGAATTGATGCTTTTGAATTGTGGTGCTGGAGGAGACTCTTGAGAGTCCCTTGGACTGCAAGGAGAACAAACCTATCCATTTTGAAGGAAATCAACCCTGAGTGCTCACTGGAAGGACAGATCCTGAAGCTGAGGCTCCAATACTTTGGCCATCACATGAGAAGAGAAGACTCTCTGGAAAAGACCCTGATGTTGGGAAAGTGTGAAGGCAAGAGGAGAAGTGGACGACAGAGGATGAGATGGTTGGACAGTGTCATCGAAACTACCAACATGAATTTGACCCAACTTCAGGAGGCAGTGGAAGACAGGAGGGCCTGGCGTGCTCTGGTCCATGGGGTCACGAAGAGTCGGACATGACTAAACGACTAAACAACAACAACAACAAGATTTCCCAGGGCATGTGTGGCTTCTTTATGATGAAGGCTTTTGCATGCATGCTGCAATATGCTCCAACATGTGTTGAGACATCCAGCATGATGGACTCCAGCTCTGGCTGATTATGTCTTCTTGCCCAATTTTGGTGGATTGATTTGACAGTGGCCATTTAATTCAACAGGCTGCTCATGCTAACATTCCCCATGCATTGGTGAGCCAGGTGGTTCAACCCCGCCTGGTCTGTTGGGAATTTAATGCCTGTGGGTCCTGTAGTTGTGCGTGTTTCAGCACCAGTGCTCTATCTCTGGAGTACCTCACAGCTCAGCCACATGCTTTAGGGGGCAACCCAGGGCAGGCCCCAGTCTAATTAAGATTCCAGTCTTAGAAGAATGGCTAGATACCTGGCCACCACCCTGATAGGGTGGTGGCCAAGTCTTTAGCAGAAGGGTTTAAGTTGGGTTTTTGTATTCTAGTGGGTTTTTGTATTCACAGTGGCCACTATGTCTAACAATTTGAAGTCAGACCAGGTCAGGAAGACATAGTGTGTGCAAAAATACACAAATAAGTTGTTGAAGGAAGGGTATTGGGCCCTTTCGCAGCCCCACCAGTGCCATATTTGAAGGTGTCTCCATTGGGTGTGGTCCCAAATAAAGCACCTGGTGAATTTAGGTTGATTCTTTTTTTGTCTTTTCTGGTGGGGGATTCAGTTAACTACAGGATACCCAAGGAGCTTTGTTACATCCGACATATGTCATTCGATGCAGTGGTGTCCATGGTAAGAGCCTGTGAAGTTGGGGTGGAGTTAGTGAAGTGTGACATCAACTCAGCCTTTTGACTCCTACCAGTGCACCCCAAGGATTTTATTAATCTCTTGGGTTTTGCATTTGATGTTTGCTTCTACATGGATAGTGTTGCCTATGGGATGCTCCATTTCTTGTGCAGCATTTGAATGCTTCAGTTCCTTTTTGGAATAGGTGCTCAAACACAGAGTGGGGAATCTCTCATGTGGTTCATTATTTGGATGATTTTTTATTTTGTGGGAAACTGGGCACTTCCCAATGCAGGCACCTCTTCTAGATGTCCCATTAGCAGAGGAAAGACAGAAGGGCCGTGCACAGTCTTAACTTTCTTGGGCATTGAGTTGGATGCTATGAGGCAATCCAGTCAGTTGCCCGAGGCCAAATTGGTGGATCTTAAGGTGCTACGCAAGCTTTTACCCTGGGCCAAGGTTACCTTGAGGGAGCTGCAGGAGGTCATAGGACACTTTAATTTTCATTGTAAAGTGGTAGCTCTGGGCAGAGCCTTCCTTCGGCTGCTGTGTGAGGCCATGAAAGCAAAGGGGCTCTGCAGGGATGAAGGAGGACTTATGGGTATGGCTGTAGTTCCTTTTGGAGGGCTGGGGTTTGCCAAGTATCTTCCATCTTGTAACTGTGTTTGTTTGTTTTTCCCTCAGGTGTAGAACTTCACTTCTCTCTGTTAAATTTCATTCTGTTGTTTTCAGCCCAGTGCTTGACCTTATCAAGGTATTTTAAAATTTTGTTCCTGTCTTCCATGAAATTAGGTATTCCATCTAATTGTGTGTCATCTGCAAATTTGATAAGTATTCTCTGCACTCCCTCATCCAAGTAATTAATAAAAATGTTGAAGATACAGGATTTAGGACTGTGCCTTGTACCCCACTTGCTACATTCTTCTGGTTTGAGAAGGAGCTATTGATTAGTGTGGAAGCCATGTTTCTTCTTCGTGGTCTCTGTGAATGCACACTAATGGGTTAATCTGCACCTGCGCAGAGCAGCCTCGGAACTTTCTAGCTCGAGCACATTGTGCCGGAACCTCCCACACACTGGCTATAACTCCGCCCCCCGGCACCAAGTGCCTCAGTTCCTTTCTTGCTGCCACTGTAGCAGCTTCATTAGAAACTACCGTGCGTTTGCAAATCTTTTACCTACCTTATCTACATTTGACCTCCCTGGCTTCATTTCAGACCGTCAACCATTCTTCTTCATTGTGAGTTTTGTATCTGAAAGAATAAAAACGGACTGTTAGTGCTGTTTACCGGTTGCGGGGCTTATGGCCTCGTCGGGGCTCTTCGAGAGGTGCGAGGTCTGTTCTAACAAGATTCCCCTTTCGGATGGACATTCTCGGTGTTTATTTTCTCTTGGGGAGGAGCACAAGCTGGCCCTTTGTACGTTTTGTAAGAACTTTACTAAGCCAGCTTTGAAGTTGAGGCTTCAATGCCTCCGGTCCTTTCTGTGGGAAAAGTCCCTCTCTCCATCTCAGGGCGCCTCCATGGACCCCCTGCAAGCTGAACAGCCTTCGGTCACAGGTACTTCTCCGGCTTCTAAGACCCATAAGGGCGCTAAGATGGCAACCAAGTCCAAGACTCCCTCTTTGGGCTCGAGGTCAACTGCCCCGGTATCGATGCCGAAGCCCTTGGAGTTGGTGCCGAAGAAGAAGAAGAAAGCACCCAAGCCTGTTCAGGTGGCTGAGACCTCGACGCCGATGCCAGAGACATCCCGGTGACATTCGGTATGCCTGAGCCTGCTGTCGGGAGACGATGATGTGCCTCTACCGGTGCCGGAGGCCCCGCCATCCCCGTGTGTGAGTGATTATTCTGACTGGGGTAACACCTTAGCCGAGGTGGCGCAGTTGGTGCAGGCTAGCCTGCGATCCTGTGTGGGCTTGATTGGGTGGCAAGCCTCCTTATCACCTCCGGAATTGTTCGTGGAGGAGGCTCCATGAAAGCGGACTCATAAGTTGAGGCACTTGGAGCCACCTGTTGAGGCCAGGCCTTGCAGGAACCTGTCGGTACCGGCACGTGAGTCGGCTTGCTATGCGAGATGGCATTATTACGACCTTCCTCCATATGCAGAGTCGGAAGGTTTCGAGCCCGACCCATGGTTCTATTCAAGGGCTTACAGATACGACCCGTATGATCGGTATCATCATTCTCGGACCTATTCGCCCTCAATGTCTCCCTCTCCCCCTCGACACCGATGGGTTCACAATCGGCTATTCGATACTGAGGGTGCTATCTATCCTCCACCTCCACCACGCCCCGCAAGAGGAACCTGCCTTTGGACCTTGCTTTGGCTGCAGAAGCTAAGCGGCTGTTTTGACCGGCGTAGGAGCTGGAGGGCGGGCAATTGGGCCCGGAGCACCCACACTCCCCTCCATGTCCCTCTGCTAGGCTGCAGGCAGGCAATCAGTGGGCGATGCAACTACCTGCCACTTGCCATCGGCTCCAGAGCACTACTTTCCTTTGATTGACCAGGAGGCTCTGGACTCAGACTCTGTGGAGTTGCTTGGTGAAGAGGACTCTCCTCCTAATGTTCCCACTTCACCGTCTGAGGATTATTCTACCTATTCTCAATTAATCCTTCAGATTGCAAAGATGCTGGAGCTCGACGTCAAGCAGCCTTCTGTAAAAAAAAGTGGATAAGGTGTATGAGGACATTACCCATGACCAGTCTCTACCTCTCAGGCTTGGCTTTATACCATTATTGACGGAGCTCATGAGGGAGTCCTGGGTGAAGCCGTCCTCCTCCTACCAGATCCCCAGGAGGGTGGAGAACCTTTATAAAACCTACGGAGAGAACACCGAGTTCCTCCTGAAACATCCTTTACCTAACTCCTTCGTGGTAGATGCCACCCAAAATAGAGCAAGAAACTGATCGGCATCTTCACCTAACAATAAAGAGGGCCGTAAGTTAAATATTGATGGCAGAAGGATGTACTCCTTGGCTTCTTTTGTTTTGAGAATTGCCAATTATTCTGTCGCCATGGGGGCCTACCATCACCATCTATGGAATTTGGCGCTACCTATTCTTGAGGCGGCACCTGAGGATGTCTGGGCCCAGGGCCTATTCTTTCACCAGGAGGCTATGTCGTTAGCTCATCAAGAGCATATTGCGGCTCAGCATACTCTGGACACAGCATCAAAGCAACTGGCCACGGCTATCTCCCTGAGTCGCCATGCCTGGCTGCGCTCAGCAGGTATTTCTGAGGACACAAGGGCAAGGATTGAGGACCTGCCATTTGATGGCATCGATCTTTTTGATGGAAAGACTGATGAGATTCTTGAGAACCTACTGAAGCTTAGGAAGACGGCCAGGTCCTACTCCAATCAACAGACCTGTCCCAGGGGCTCCTGACGCCGCCCATATCAGGCCAGAAATTTTCAAGATTGGCAGAGGCCTCAGGCCTTGGGGTTTCAGTCCTCTTCTTCTAGGCAAGTCCTCTTCTTCAGCAGACAGCGTCCGCACCAGCAGGCGCGCTGCCCGAACCGGAAGGCCAGGCAACCTCTTTGACACTTTCACCTTGTCTACGGTTGACCCTTCGGTCCGCCTTGCCCCCTTCTTTCACTCCTGGTGTTCTATCACATTGGACTCCTGGGTTCTTTCCATCGTAGCCAGGGGCTATGCCATTGAGTTTGATAGTTCCTCTGTCATGGGCCACTTCTTGTCCACCACCACCTCTCCTTTGGAAGACAAAATTCGAGCCCTGCTCCAGAAGGATGCTATCATCTGTTTACATCACCCCAACATGTCAGTGGGCATTTACTCTGGATATTTCACTATCCCAAAGAAGGACGGGGGACTCTGCACCATCCTCGACCTCCACAACCTGAACTGGTATATTACTCCTCAACAGTTTCATATGCTCTCTCTGGAGGCCACCATCCACATGCTTAGGCAAGGTGACTGGTTTGCAGTAATAGATCTGAAGGACGCCTATTTTCATATTAGCATCAGATCAGATCACCGGCGTTTTCTCAGGTTTTCAGTAGGAGGAGTAACATATGAGTTCAAGGCCCTTCACTTTGGATTGTCTACTGCACTTTGAGTTTTCACCAAGTGTATGGCCCCTGTGGTAGCACATCTACATCTTTGAGGTGTCATGGTGTTCCCCTATTTGGATGACTGGTTGCTGGTAGCACAGTCCAAGTTGCAGGCAGAGAGGCATACGGCACTAACTCTGTCTCTGCTGTCGACCCTAGGCCTGAAGGTCAACTTGGAAAAGTCAACACTCCGTCCTACTCAGCAAGTGGCGTATATTGGGGCAACCCTAGATGCCTTATCGGGTTGGGCCTCTCTCCGCTTAGAAAGGATCTTGAAGATCAAGTCCATGCTACGCCTGTTTTGCCCAGATATATGTGGGTACCAGCCTCCCAAGTTCAGCGACTACTTGACCTCATGGCATCCACCACAGCTGTGGTGCAGCATGCCCGCCTAAAGATGAGGTCGCTCCAAGCATGGTTCCTCTTGCTTTTTTTGGTGGTGCTGAATCCTCCGACCAAATGTCTACAGGTCACGCCCAAACTGGCAGCGCAGTTGACTTGGTGGGGGCGTCCTTCAAACCTACTGATAGGAAGACCCTTTGGCCAGCTGTCCCCATCTGTTCAGTTAACCACAGACGCCAGCCCAATGGGCTGGGGTGCTCACATGGGCTCTTATACAATCCACAACCTCTGGTCGTCGTCAGAAAAGCACCTACACATCAACCAGCTAGAACGTCTGGCAGTTATCAAGGAGTTTCGAGCGTTCGAGGGCCTCCTGATAGGTCGGGTGGTCCAAGTTGCGACAGACAATATGACAGCGGTATTTTATATAAACAAGCAGGGGGCACCCACTCGCTCCACCTGCTTTATCTTGCTGTTGACCTTTGGGAGTGGTGCTTTACACGCCACATCTACCCAGTAGCAGTTCTTGTGGCAGGCGAGGGAAATGCTCTGGCGGACCACCTCAGCCGGCTCCAGTCCTGTTCTCACGAGTGGTCCCTAGACGACGCCGTCTTCCATCAGCTTTGCCATCATTGGGGCACTCCACAGCTGGACGTCTTTGCAACTCAGGACAACAGGAGATGCAGGATCTACTGCTCCAGGGCGGGAGTAGGCCTCCGCTCCCTGGGGGATGCCTTTATGGTAAGCTGGACTTCACGCCTACTCTACATGTTTCCTCCCATTCCGCTTTTACAGAGAACCATTGTAAAAATCCGGCAGGACAATGCGAGTGCCATCCTCATAGCCCCCTGGTGGCCCTGCCAGCCGTGGTTCTCGGCGCTCTGAGACAGAGCAACAGATTTCATCAGGCTACCACTTCTTCCCCACCTGCTGACCCGGGACCAGGGCAGGATCTTCCATCAGGACCTGGAGTCTCTTCACCTCACGGCATGGAGACTTCCCCATCTATAGACGAGGTTCTTAGTCTGGCCCGTAAATGCTCCACCTCCCTGACATATGCTTACAATTGGAAAACTTTCTATAAGTTCACGACGTCCCGTCACTTACCAGTCAGCCCAACATCCCTTGATGCAGTTCTGGATCAGAAAGGATCCTCCATTCCTCCAGTTTCACCCTGACAAGGTGACCCTGTAGACCTCTCCTAAGGTGTCATCTTATTTTCATTTAAGTCAGCCGATTGTGCTGCCCACCTTCTTCCCAGCACCTACCTCACCACTGGAGAGAGTGTTGCACTCCTTAGACGTTAAGTGGGCTCTCTCTTATTAAGTTCACCGAACTGCCACCTTCCGTACCTCGAAAAGACTCATTGTAACCTTCCATGGCTCCTCTTAGGGGGCGCCGGCTACTTCCCAAACCATCTCCAGATGGATTGTGGTGACCATATGCCTCGCCTACCAGCTAGCTAAGGTTCCTCTCCCGGGCACAGTTAAAGCCCACTCAACAAGGGCGGTAGCCTCTTCAACTGCATTTCTTCAAGGGGTGGACATTGCAGACATATGTAGGGATGCTACATCGGCCACGCCATCCACCTTCACCTGTCACTACCGCCTTGATGTCTGGGCCAAGGCTGAGGCTGCAGTGGGTCGTGCTGTCCTGTCTTCAGTGCTTTCGTGACGTCCCTCGTCCGGGTAAGTGAGCTTGCTAGTCACCCATTAGTGTGCATTCACAGAGACCACGAAGAAGAAAAAGAGGTTACTTACCTGTAACTCTGGTTCTTCAAGTGGTCATTTGTGAATTCACACTCCCCGCCCTTCCTCCCCACTGTCCGTCACGTGTTCTATTGCATGCTGTGCAGCGGCGGACGGTTCTAAGGAACTGAGGCACTCGGTGCCGGGGGCAGAGTTATAGCCAGTGTGTGGGAGGTCCCGGCACCATGTGCTCGAGCTAGAAAGGTCCGAGGCTGCTCTGCGCAAGTGCAGATTAACCCATTAGTGTGAATTCACAGATGACCACTCGAAGAACCAGAGTTACAGGTAAGTAACCTCTTTTTCTATATTTGCAAATAATGCAAGTATTACAGAAATGCCATGCTTCTCTACTATTGTCTTATGTAAAATAAATTAAAATTCTAAGTGCTAACTCTGGAACTTCCTAGCACTCTTGTAAGGAATTGCCTGAACAGTATTTCAGACTGCCGCTACAGGAGCAAACTGTACACCCATTTTTGAAGTTCTATATCATTTCGTATTTGTGAAAGCAGTGGTGAGTGGGTGCTTTTCATGGGAAAATGAGTTTCTTTCTTCCCTACAATCACCCCTACACAATGCAGCCCTAGACCAATTGTTTTCTAGAATCTATATTATGTCATAGGGTAGGGGAAAGACTTGTGATTTTTTTTCCTTCTGCAAAGAACTACAGCTCTGTGGAGAAAAGTGTATAGTTTGAGACAATCAGATCAGGAGAAAGCCTAAGACACATCAGAGGCATGAAACCCTGTTATGGGAAGATGAAAGGTTATTAAAAACAATGAAGAAGGAATAGTTTCAGAGCTCTCTGGCATTAAAACATCTTTTCCAGAGCATTTACCAGTCCTCCAGAGTTGATTTTGAAAGTACACGGGAGGGTGCTGAAGGTGAGGGATAGGTGATTCTGGGGGAAACAGTGGAATTCAGCAGAAGTGCACCATTCATTCCTTGCCAGCAGTAGTGTACCATGTAGCTCAGCCCTTACTTTCCAATTAATAGTGCTGGGAGGTCAATTTTTTAAAAAAGAATAACATTTTGATTTATTGGAGTTGGATATCATGCAATTCATTTGAAAAAAAGAATTGCTAAGGCAGAAGTGCTGTGGAAGTTTCAGACTTTCAGAGCATAACATGGTGGGAGAAAGGGCATCACACCTGACTGGATGCATAACTGCTGCTGTTTCTTGCACTTACCTGGAGGCACCGATGTGGTTGCCGTTTTGCCGTTTTCATCACAGCAGTCTTCTGGCAGTTTGAAAATTCAGAGAGAAAATATGCTTTTGCAAAAGCAAAGAAATAAATACTCCCTGTTTGTTTTGTTCTCTGCACATTTTAGGTATGTTCCAGCAAACGTTAACGGAAACTGTATGAGGCAATTAAATGCAGGTGTTTACATGACTAAGCCTGAGGCAAAGTAACCTGCTCTGATTAATCTTGTACCTGCTGTCTGGGATGTCATTTAACACCCAAGAACTCAGAAATGACAGATTTATATGACAGGAGACAATCCACCAGTCCTCAGAGTATCTACACCAACTGCTCTCCTACCTTCACCAAGTAAGCAAACAAGTCTTTTTTCAACACCTGGCTTTCACATTTTACCACTGTTATATACTTTAGTTTACTTACTTTGTGATTCCAGAATCAATAATGTGCTTACAAGAGGCAAGAAAGAGCATGGGACAAATTGTTCTGTTGCTTTTGAAAATTCAGATAGGTGTTCTGATCCATAGCAATAGAGGAACAGAGTCACTGATACAGAGTCATCCGGCCCAATCCCCTGATGGGCTGATGTTCCATTTGGTTAAGTGTAGCTTTCAATAGGGACAGGAAAAGGACTAGCCCATCCTTCTGATTGTTTTTCTTTGCATGAGAGTGACAATCTGAAGAACAGCCATCTATTACTTGTGAAGCTTCTCCACTCAGTTGGAGACTTGAAAAATAAAGGTCCTCACTCATGTGGAGTTGTGGAGAGCAGACTCCCAGTTTCAGACTGCTACTGGGATATACAACAGGCATATAAATCTTGACAACATGGGAGGCTAGCCTTCTGTCTCTCCTGTACCCTCAGTTTAACGCTTTTCTCAATGCCTTAACATTCTAAATAAGACCTACATAAGAAGAGATGCATGGAGGAAAAAGAGAGTGGATTGTTGGAGTTCATAAGATTTCCCCTGTGAAATATATGTGCTTGTTACCTGCTGGTTACATTTATATCTCACTATCCCTACAATAAATTTGAAACAGGATACACAGCATAAACAACATAGAATTATAGAATCATAGAATAATTGAGTTGGAAGGGACTTGTAAGGCCATAGACTCCAACACCCTGCTCAATGCAGGAATCCAAATCAAAACAGATCTGACAGATGGTTGTCCAATTTTCTCTTGAATGCCTCCAATGGTGGAACTCTCATCACCTTCCAGGGCAATTGTCCCCATTGTTGTACTGCTCTAAAAGTTAAGACGTTTTTCTAAATCTGGCTTCCTGCAGCTTGAGCCCATTATTATGTTTCCTGCACTCTGGGATGATTAAGAACAGATCCTGCCCATCCTCCGTATGACTCCCTTTCAAATATTTTAAAATTGCTATCATACCTCCCTTCAGTCTTCTTTTCTCAAGGCTAAATATGCCCAGTTCTTTTAGTCTTTCCCCATAGAGCTTTTCCCCCAGTCTCCTGATCAGCCTTGTTGCCCCCCTCTGAACTTGTTCCAGTTTGTTGGCATCCTTCTTAAAGTGTGGTGTCCAGAACTGGATACAGTACTCAGGATGAAGCTCAACCAGTGCTGAATAGAGGGGGACTAGATAATTGCCACTTAATTCTCATATTCCTTTCAAAAGGCCATCACACACAGTATCAATCATATTTTTTTACATTTCAGGGTCAGCTAAAGTCATTTAGTAGTTTATACATACATTTATATCCGACCTCACTTCCAATGAACTCAAGGAAGTGCTTATTGTTCTCTTCTCCCACATTTTATATTCACAAGCCTGTGAGGTCATCAGGCTGAGAGAGTACGATGGTCCTAAAGTCATCTAGTGTGTTTTGTGGCTGACAATGGGTTCAGAGGGAATTTCCTAAATCCTGGTGCAAGACTGTAACTATTACTTCAGCTCATGGTCTCTATAGGTGGCCTGTTGGCTGGCTTTGACTAGAAAACCTACCAAAATGGTTTCTTCCTGAATTCATTTCATATGGGTTTACTGATATTGAATTGCTTTCCATCAATCAGACCACCAGGACAGGTGTGTTGTTTTGTATTTTTGGACTGCATTTCCCTAGAATTCTTCCAGGAGACTCCCTCTATAGAACCTAATGGGAAAGGCAGGTTGTCTCCCTGTTTAGCCTTTCACAGAGGCAGTTGACTGACCAGGAGGGGAGGGACCCTATGATTGTGCAGGAGTCATAGTCTCAATGCCCTTTGGGGCACTTCCCAAGGAATTATGGAGCACTGCAACAGCTTCCTTACCTTTGAAAGTGAGAACAGTCTGGAGAAGGCAGCAATAGAGAAAGTACAGAATAGAGAAAGTACAGAAAGCTGGTCTGCAGACTTAGGCTGTCTTTTCCAGAATTCTGCTTGCAGAAATCCTGAAAAATTCTGGGGTTTGCAGTCCAAAAATAGAAAGAAAGAAAGAAAGAAAGAAAGAAAGAAAGAAAGAAAGAAAGAAAGAAAGAAAGAAAGAAAGAAAACACACACACACTTCTAACCACCAGCATCACTCTAGAGCTTAGTGCACAGGTTTTTCGAAGGAGCTGTCCCAGGTGCTGAACCAAATTCCCCAAATTCGGTTCAGCATTTTAGGCAACTCTTGTAAAGTGCAGACTAGAACTGGAAATGGATTCACAGCCCCCTGTCCCAACTGGAGGCATCAGAAGCCCTTACCCCAGTGCCCTCTCTATTTTCTCTTCTACCCCAAATTCTTCCTTTTGCTCACTAATGCCCTCTGTCCAACCGGTACTATTTCAGCTTGCACTCTGCACCAGGATTCAAAGTGACAGACATGGTGACCATTATCCGAAAGACTGGAGATCTGGCCATGTGCCAAAGCTCTGTGATGGAGAGTGTGGATGAGCCAGTAGCTAGAGATGATAGTAACCCAGGGAGGGGAAACAGAACCACTCCCAGGCCCATTTTCCAGGACTTCTTCAGCCTTGAGTGAGACTAAGGGAGCTGGGGAAAGACAGGTGGCTAGTGTAGTACAACTTATAATAAAAGAGTGTTGGCTGGACTACAATGTCTGAGCAACTCATGTATCAATTTCCCAAGGACCTTTTGACAACATCTTTCTTGTGGAGGGCCTGGTGGGAGTCAAATTCTGTTTAACAGAAGAAATGGGGGCTTCAGCAAATTCATGTGATCAAGCACAACTAGAAGGTGATTATCACTGTGGAAACTGAGGCTCAGGTGTAACTGGTTTTGATGTATAACTCTCTGAATGATTTAACTTGGGAAGTTAGCATTATCCATGCACAATTCTGTGTTTCTAATTCTCACTTGTTTGGAGAGATTTAGGGACAAAAAACCCCTGCAAGGACTGGTTTTGAGATATGATTATTTTGATTTAAGTTGGGAAATTGCTGAACAAAATTTTGTATTTCTCTTATCATACAAAGTTCTTGCAGGACTCCTGGTGATTCTTTATCATCAAGCTTCCCGTGTGCAATTCCACCTCCCTCCATGCAGCTTTCCTCCTCCTCCATGCAGCCCCTTTGGTTTTGGTCACGATGGTAACTGCTGCCCCCTGCACATGAGGGGTGTGTGGAGTCACATGCACACACAGGGCAAGGCTGAAAATTAGAGGGTATGTTGCTCACCATTGTCTCTGATGGGAGTTCCAGCCAAATACACTAAAAGGGCCACCTTTTCCTTTGCTTTAAGCTTTTCCCCTTAAATGTTCGTCACCAAGCAATGGATAACTGGCTTTATTCCCTCTCTCTGTTACCTGTTTCATGTACAGTAATATTTTTCTTGTCCGGTATTAGGTCTCGTGAATTGGGCTCTCTGCTGGTGCATACCGTAATTGAACCAGGGCTTATGATCCCCACAACTGGGTGAATACCAGTCGGATGCAGCAGATTGTGTATGGCAATTTCCCATGCCATTGCACTTGAATATCCACAGCTAATTGCTCACATCTAAGCAGGTTATAACTGGAATGGAGAGAGAGAGAGAGACTGGTCTTCCACCCTGCAGCCACATATATGCTCTGTGATTATTGCTCTGTTGACCAAAACAATTGACTTGTTTTACTGAGCTGGGCAAACACATGACCAGTAATTAATGAAGCAAATACCATGGATTCCTGAAGCATAGAGCAGCAAGAGGTGAGAGCCTGACAATAGCATGAAACAATCCATTTTGAAATTAAGCAAACAAAACAAATTAATCCAGAGTCTATAAAATGCACCATTCATTCACTATGTTCAGACAACAAGATCAACCATACTTTCTTTGAGTAGTGAGGAACCTATGGAACCTCCTGGTATTGATGGACTCCAAATCCAGCAGCAATAGGTACATGGTTAATTGAAAAACAAATGTTGCTATTCTTTGCCACATCCACATAGAACTTAAGTCTACTGAACAAAGAGGAAACGACAGATTTACTGTTGCTACCCTACTGCCTGATGAGGCCATCTCACCCAGACACCTGTTAAGGTCAACCCTGCTCTTTCTTGACACTGTAGGAATAAAATAAGTGCCTAGAAAACCCATTAGAATTTCAACAAGTGTTGCTAAAAGGATAGTAATAGAATTACATTGATATTTTATGAGTTTTGCAAGCCATTTGAAAGGGCTATTCTATGCTATAAATGGCCTTTAAGCATTTTTTTTATGGTGCAACTGCTGGCTTTACTCTAATTATTAGTCCAAATTAGAGCAAGTCCATTGAAAAAAGGGCACTTGTTAAATCAGCATTTATGTATGCCCATTAATTCAACAGGCTTATTCTAACTGGGATTAACCATTTGATTCTGGCTACTGAGTTAAACAGAAATAAGATTTCAACCTAAAAGTAGCAGAAGTGTATATGTTTGAAAATATCTTTACCTTTAAAACTTTCCTTTTTTGTTCTCACAATCATTCAGATCTGAATTACAAGGACATTTAAATTACAAATTTTCCTAAAAGTCCCAGAAGTGTATGTGTTTGAAAACATGTTTATCTTTTAAAACTTTCCGTTTTTCTTCTCACCATCATTCATATTTGCATTACAGGGAAATTTGAATTGCAAATTTATCTGGAAGTCCCAGAAGTGTATATGTTTCAAAATATGAGCCTTTAAAAAAAGAATACAACACCATTTTCATTTGTTATTTTCACAATTATTCAACACAATTATTTTAATCACAGGTAAAGTTGAATTATAATCCGAATTTCCCATGAAAATTTCTTTTAGCTACTACTACTTTAGACACTTGCCAAAAGCAAGTTTGATTCCATCCTCCACTGGAAATCTGATTAACTATCATTCCTTGACTGAAAGCTTTGTAAAGAATCCATCAAAAGAAAAACCGTATTTAGATATTACTGCTATTGTAACACAGTTGCTGAAATCAGAAATCATGAGCTTGGTATACTGCTGTGACAGATTCCATTAAATGCCATTGCACTGGGCTAATTTAATGGCAAAGAAGCCAGAAAGCCTTTTATTATGGCTTTCCTTACTCTTGCAAATGTCTTTGACTCAGAACATTAATGCCAACTGAATGTAGCTTTCTGCGATTTAGTAAATGTAAATTTATTTCTGCATTTCCAATAGTATGCACTCTTTTTTATCTGTATGTTACAGTCCCAAGCATAAATATTAGAAAGCAACCCCTTGGAGAGATCCTGTGTATACATGAGCTAAGCACTCCAGCCACTGGTTAATCCAGAGAAGGAATTTCAAAACATGGATTATTTTCATATTAATTATGGAAGATAACCAAGGACTAGGAAACACAGATAGAGGGGGCAAAAATACCCTCCCATCATTGCTGGGAAGAGTTAGAAAGTCTTCCTTGCATGTTGATTGTGAGTTGTTGGCAATGAAAAATCACACTAAGAAGTGAATTACAACACCATTAGTTGGGCATGCTGTCAAGCCACCAGCATATTCCAGAGTCTAATCCTGGCACTGAATAAGCAGACATTCTGATGCACAAGGTATTCTTGAATAATTAAGATCTGCAGAAGTGTTTGCACAGGGGCAAAGCTGGAGGTAGTTGTTCATTCAATTGAGTATAAATAAAAACAAGCTTCTCTTCTCCATTGTGAATATTGATTAAAGTAAAAGTCTAATTTTCATGTCCCCTTGTTGCAGGAGATTCACTAATTCATAACCACCGTAATTATGGGGTAGCCCCAAGATCTTATCAGCCACATACATGTCACTTCTCAGGCTCCAGATTTGGTATTCTTGACTAGATGCAAAGTTGGTTGTGGGTGAAAAGTTCTACTAATCCCAAGTCATACTCCAATCATGTCCTAATGAAATATAGGCTGACAGTGCCTACTTCATTCCATAGCCATAAGGGACCTATTATGACATTCTGTCCCCAAAGGGTGAGGCATTATGATGGATTCTGAGAACTCTTGAGGAATTTCCATTTGTCATGGCTAGTCCTCCTGTCAAACCCTTAAAAATACCATGGAGTGTGTAAATTATTCAGGATGTTGACAAGATTTCTTCTTAGCATACCTTGGGAGAAGATGGAAGGAGGAGGAGGAGGAGAGGGGGAAGAAGAAGAGTGCACTATCAAAGAAGACTGAAAGAGGACAAATATTTGCATAAAAATCATACATGACCCTTCATACACTGTATATACAAATTAGAATAATTAGAATCTTCGGCTAGTATCCTGTTTGTATCAGTGTTACATAAAATTCTGATGGCATAAATGTGCCAAGTGTTAAGCCTAGCAACAAGGGATAGTGCCATGAAATTGCCCAGTTGGTAGTGGATCCCTAGCATGACCGGCGGAAATTCCTCGGGGATCACAATTCTGCTTTAGCCATTGTGAAATTTCTGTGGGCACAACACTGAATTGCCTGTGCATAGTTGTGTAATAGGATGTTGGCCATCGAATCGTGGAACTGTAGAATTGGAAAGGACTGAATGGACCACTGAGTTCAGCCCCTTTCCAGTGTAGAAAATCCACATATAAAGCATCTCTTATAGGCAGCCATATAACTTTTGCTTAAAAATCTCCAGTGAAGGTCCCCCCTTCCTCTTCAGGCAGGAGATTCCATTACTGAATGACTCTCACTGTTAGGAACTTCTACCTAATGTTTAGTCATAATCTCCTTTCTTGAAACCTGAATCCTCCTACCATCCCAAACTGGAAAACAAAAACAAAAAACCAAACCCAGTCCATCTTCCACATTACAGAAATATTTTTTGTCATTCAAATGAAAATACAGTGCGTTCCATCTCAGTGAAGACGTCTGTGATGAGGTGATACATGCTGTTCAGATGATAACAAGTCTCTTGGATGCTGGATGATGTCAAACTACCCTCTGCCCTCCTTTTCTCAGTCATTTCATATTCCTAATTTCCAGAAAGTATAAACTCTCTGTCACTCTGTTTTGACAGACTTCTTGGAAATGGGCACTTCAAGAACCTAGTTTCTTTCCTTGCTTGATTTCCTTCATTGCTACATCCAAAACATTTTGTGTGAATGGCACTCCTACAGCAGGTAAAATCATAGTCTGGATAATATTGTGCACTGCAAAAAATTTAGTGAACTTCCTTTGATACAAGAAGCAAGCAACCTCCAAAAGATATCAGATTTTATCTTATCAATGTCAATTACCCTTCTGAAGCACCTAATAATAAGAGTAGAAGAGCCATGAATACTTTATGTCAAATAAGCATTCCCTTTACATTTAATCAGTTGATTGTGTTAATTAAATATGAATTGATTGTAAAGGGCATTAATTGAGATTGAAAAGAGATACATTTAGGCACCCATGTAATTAGCTCAGAATAACACAGGCAATAAATGAGGGATCTTATTAATACAATAACCTTGTAATGAACATTTAGAAAGGTTCTTCCCCCCCCCCCCCAGCCTTTCCCATTAGAAATTTGGATAAACTTGTCTGTTGTGACTTACATAGCAATTAGCACTTATATGATAGTTTCTTTTTTATATCAGTTCACAGCCTTTTTCTTCTCCTCCTGACAAAGACTTAATTTTTTTTGATCTTTCTGGTTTTTTTATTTCATGGGTGTGGGTCCAGTTATGGCTGTTGTTTCTAACAATTCTTTCATGAACCAATGGGAATTTGGTGAATCACCTCCTCTGTAAGTTCCATTAACTCAGCGAACCTACTCTAGTTGTGCCATGCTACTGGATTTCAGCCAGTGTGTCAAATTCCACACAGGTAGCTCCAAGGGCTTGTGTACCAGGCACCTGTAACTTCTGCTGACTGCAAGCATTATGGATGAAGTGGAATTCTGCCCTTAGATTTGATGTGATATCAGGGCCTGATCACACGGACCACTTGAATTGTTTCTTTTTCCTCCTTTTTTAATATCAATATATTTCACATGGTATCTATACCTCTGGGCCCGTTCACATGCTCTCAGTCCAATCGGCACATTTCTTGCTATTTGTACTGGTTCTGTAAGCTCCATGTGCCATCTCATGTACTGTAAATTCATTCATTTGCCATCCTGTTTCTGGGTCCCCGATACCCTAAAAAATTCTTCTTATTAAAAAAATTGTAAGTGATATATCACTATTTTCCTGTCACTTCCAACTCTTAGTCAATGTACAGCCTGGTGGGAAATGTCACCTGCAGCTCTTCCTTCCTTCCTTTTTTAATTTTCACTTCCTGATTCCTCCACTTTGCATTTTTCTTCTCCCCCTTTTCCTTCCCCTTTTTCCTTCCCTCCTTTATTCACTCATCCCCTTTTCCTTATTTTCCTTATATCTCCCTCTCAGTTCTTGGCTTTCATTTTTCTTTTACCCTTTGAACAGTGTCAAGAGGTGAAGGTGGTTTTTGAAAGACTTGAAAAGTATTGTGAAGAGCAGGATTAAAACAAGACAGGGAGAGACATGTTAATGCGACAACCTTTTTTTCTCCTCAAACAATTCCAAGCAGGAAACAGCCCTTTCTCTGCTCAAACCCTCTTTCCCCTTTTCTTCCTTACACCCACAAAGGGGGAGACGGTCTCATTCTGAGCAATGTGTTCTTGCTGTTTTTGTGGCAATGGTGGCTGCAAGTGACTTATCAATATGCCTTAAAAAAATTTTTTAAGAGTACAAGTGCAGTGGCCCAAAAGCCTGACCCATTTGCAAAGTAAATAAATTGACAGAAACATCCACACATGCTGAAAAAATAAGGATTGAAGTGATACATGATCAGTACACTTTAAAACAACCCTGCCACCGAGGTGGGAAAAAACCCCGATTGGTTGGCCAAATGAATTGATATTACCCATGCGTCCTGTGAATGGAAATTTATAAAATGATTTAAATAACAGCAGAATCAATATAACAGGTTCTTTTGGTGTGGCTGAGCCCCCAGTTACTGAGAGAAACCCAGTTCCCTTCCTTCCCTTCTCATCACTAGTTCACAAAATCCCATCCCACAGTTTGGCTTTACCAAATCATAACATCTAATATCTAAATTAGACATCATATTGTATTGTATTCCTGATCACTATGTACTGTACAGGTGTGAAAGCTGGATAGTGAGGAAGGCTGACAGGAAAATAATTGGCTCATTTGAAATATGGTGTTGGATAAAAGAACTTTATGGTTGGCCTGGACTGCCAGAAAAACAAACAATTAGGTCCTAGGTCAAATTAAGCCTGAACTGCCTCTGGAGGAAAAAATGATGAAACTGAGATTGTAGTACTCAAACACATCAAGAGAAGGCACAATTGTCTGGAAAAGACAACAATGCTGGGAAAAGTTGAAGGCAGCAGTAATGAGGAAGGCCAAATATGAGATAGACTGACTCCATAAAGGAAGTCCCAGTCTTGAGTTGGCAGGAGCTGAGCATGGCTGTTGAGGACAGGACATCATCTGTTTATAGGGTCACCATAAGTCAGAAGTGACTTGACAGCACATAACAACAACAATTAGACTTCACTTTACCATGGAATAAAATCTGTCCATTCTGTCTCAATCTAGAACTCATACAAACCAGCCCAAATCAAGTTCAGAATTCCAGGTTTAGACATCCTAGCCAATGCACATCCTAGTCTGTAAAACTCAGTGAGGGCATATTGGTGTATCTGTTGACAAGGAGGATGGAAAATTTAAGGGAAGGGCTAGAATAGAATAGAGGGACGTGGTGGTGCTGCGGGTTAAACCGCAGAAGCCTCTGTGCTGCAAGGTCAGAAGACCTGCAGTCGTAAGATCGAATCCACGCAACGGAGTGAGCTCCCGTTGCTTGTCCCAGCTCCCGCCAACCTAGCAGTTTGAAAGCATGCAAATGCAAGTAGATAAATAGGTACCACCACGGTGGGAAGGTAACGGCGTTCCGTGCCTAGTCGCGCTGGCCACGTGACCATGGAAGATTGTCTTTGGACAAAACGCTAGCTCTATGGGTTGGAAATGGAGATGAGCACCGCCCCCTAGAGTCGGACACGACTGGATAAATTGTCAAGGGGAACCTTTACCTTTACCTAGAATAGAATAGAGTGCCTGGGGGAAACTTGTTGTCCGTAACACCAGGGAGCATGTTTCCACGCTGCTAGATTCTGCTGCAAGAATCTACCCATTTTGAACAGCACAGCTGTGCTGTTCTGTTCAGAAAAAAAAAAAGCTAGTGACATTTGAAGGCTAACATACATTACCTGGCATAACCTTTTGTGGACTGTAGCCTACCTTATTAAGTGCATGCACTGTTCTTTGGTAACTAGTTTGTTATACACATGATGTTGAGGCAGAAGGGGGTGGAATGTAATCTTATGGGTGAGAAGAAAGTGACATTCAAGAATCTAAGCATTACCTTGGCTATGATTACTGACAGACAGTATTTGGCAACATAGACATCCTAGCACAGATGAACTGATCAATGTGAAGTGATGAAAAGCCTTGATCCCATACCATTCAAGCCTTCAATTACAGAGTTGATTCTGTTCTTGCATTCTTGTCAATGAGGAATTCTCTCTAAATTGGAAAACCCAAGTGAACCCTATGCTTTGGGAATTACTTGTCCATAAGCGGAAGCCAGTGGTGTATCACTTCCACTGAATTCTGCTTGTCCATCCAAATATGTGATCCTCCCTCTTCCAGCCCTGCCGTGCATCTTAAAAAATGCTATAGAATGCTGAAGAACATTTGAAGCCAGTTTCAGATCCCTAAATATCTGCTGCAGGAGGAGGAGGGCACAGAAATGCCAATTCCTTCTGTGTTCAGTATGAAAATACCCCACTGGATACAAGCCCTTGAAAGTAAACTGATACTTTGTTCACCATGTCTACTGCTCGTTGCAGTCCCAGTGATAAAAAGAGTGCATGAACATTTATTTGGCAGTTCCTGCAATCCTGTATTGAAAACCCCAGCTGAAAGCCCTTAGAGGATGTTGAGAAATTTTGTCATAAATGTGTGGGTGTTTTTCCTTTTCTCTTAGCCAGTTTTTAATCTAGTGTGAAGCATTGGCATGACACCTAGCCCATATGGTCCCAACATATTTGAGAAGTTACGCCTGGCTGTCTCTTGCAGGAGAAAATTAGTTTGGCTCTGGACTAGGAACTCATCAATCCTGCTGGAATTAGAAGCATCAATATTAGCTCAATTTATTTGCTCAGAAACACACAATCCAAGGGAAAGCTGAACTGCTGGCTTCTTGAAGGAATTGTGATGGAATGTCAAAAGGCGAGTTCTATCAGTCCATTGCCATCCAATGGGCACCCATGTGAAGCATGTATTATCTTTCCAAATCTAATGAGTTGCAGCTGAAGCAAATCTTGATCGTCCATCCTTGAACAGTTATAAATAGGCTGTGCAGTTGCACAGTTATTGTATCCAAGTACCAAGAAAAATATAGGCTGTCAGGATTCTCTGCAAGTTTCAGACTTAGAGATAGTTTCCAGACAGCCATGTTAGGTTGTTTCAGCAATTATTTATTTATTTAAAATATTTTTACCCCACATTTCTGCATAAAAGGACTCAAGGAAGCTAACATCAGTAAAACAGGTAGAGAAAAACACAAAAACTACTCAACTATTAAAAAAGAATTAAATATACATCATGTTAAAATATTAAATAAAAGCATTATTAAAATAACAAAATACTAACCATACTGATTTTAAAACCCACTTGGATAGCCAGTCACTGAAGGAAAGCCTGCCTGAAGAGAAAGTTCTTTGCCTGCTTGTAGAAGGACAGCAAAGATGGGGCCAGTCTGGCCTCTTGTGGGAGAGACTTTCGAAGTCTGGGAGCAGCAACAGAGAAGGCTTTTTCTTGTGTCCCCACCAAACACACCTGTGAGGCCGAGAGAAAGGCCTCCCCTGATTATATTAATACCCAGGCATGCTCATAAAGGGAGATGTGGTATTTAAGATAGCTTTAGGGCTTTATAGGTTAAGACCAGCACTTCGAATTGTGCCCAGAAATGGATTAGCAGCCAGTGGAGCTGCTGTAATGGAGGGGGTGTTACATGATCCAGTGAGTTTTCAGGGGTTACAATCTACTTATTCCAACACAACTCCAGATTTACAAGTGCACATTCCTTTCTAAAACTAATGAAGAATAAACTGAATGCACCCCAGTTTGTTTCTCCTTCGTTTCTGTGTGACACCAATGGAAATACATAAATGAAAAAGAGAAACTAATTAAAACCTTTCATTCTGTTTCTTCCATTCACTTCTCTTAGATGGGATTCTTGGAACTGACGAGGAGGCACCTGACACTGTATTGCTTAGCACAGGAATAGGCAAAAACAAGCAGCAAAATTCCCAGTTGTGTCTGAGACCTTTGCAGATGTTCCACAGTGATTTCAGTCTGATTCCCAATGGTTTAACAATAGCAATAGCTAAAAAGCATCTCTTCCTTCTCTTCTCTCTCTCTCTCTCTCTGGTCTATTTTTTCCCTTTTGTTTGTTTGTTTGTTTGGCTATGTGGAATGTGGCTGTGTAGTACATAATGCCTTTCCCCTCAGTCAGGGACATGTCTTGAAATGGTCATGAAAAAACAGAAAACAAACCATGTGAACTGCAAGCGATGAAGTAAATGCCACTGAAATCTTCCAAGTGCACAGAGAGCAGAATTTAAATTGAAGTGTGTTCAGGTCCTAAACTACAGCTTTCTCCTTTCCCAGTAGCCTTATAAAGTTGCTACTAAATGGAGCATATTATCCATGGGCACAGGAGAATACTCCAGCCCTGCATCCTTCTGTGCCTGGTGTGGCAACTCTTCTGCACATGGGGAACCTTCCCTATCAGTGGGTGCTCTCTATGTGAATCAGGATCCTTGAAAATAAGTGTCCAGAGACATAGTGAATCAGGACATTTATTTTCGAGGATCTTGATTCACACTCTTCTACATGTGGAGATTGATGTGTCTGCAGATTGAGGGATGATGGAAATGGACTTGTTCCTGAAAGTTCACATTAAAATATAGCAGTTAGTCTTTAAGGTGCCACAATGCTTTTGTCTTCATTATTTTTTTTCTTTTGTTTTTTCCTGATGTGCTAGCACAGTCTAACACTGCTACCTCTTCTAAATCAATCTTCACATGTAGGAGAGTGACCAAACTGGGAATGCAACAACCTCTTCTATCCATGGATGATATTAAGAGTGGGCATAGAGTCCAAGCCCAAAAATGGATGCATAGATTGATGTCTGACCAACCGTGTGGTCCTTTTGGTGACAGCACAACCAAATCTTTGTCCCTAAAAGGAACAATATATACCCACCACCCTCAAATTATTTCTGGCCAGAACATTGCCTCAACGTCTGCATGGGACAATACTAGGCTCTTCTTGTTTTGCCCCTTCAGAAAGAGTTCAATCAAAATTTGTAAGGGCTGTATTTTGACTTCCCAGTTGTGTTTCTAGCACAAGTTTGTGTTTAGAATGTGGTCTGATAAAGATAAAGGCAACAGTAAGCCTCACCTCCATAAACTGTTGGCTTAAATTAAATTAATGTACCCAAGGACTAACATCCTTAATCCTACAGAACAGCTTTTGAGTTTCATGGTTAAAAGCAGTCTGTCAAAAGTTGACACATTCAGGTTTCACTCCACAGACTCTACTAGCAAAGGGACTGAACCAGGTGATTGCATCTATTAAACAGAGGGTGTCAGATATGGAATGGCAAAGTGACATTAGTAGAGTACTTTTTATTTCCAGCACCCAAGAATACCAGATGCATTATAGTCCCAGCAGCCTATCTTTGATTTCTGGAGTCCCCTCCCCACTACAAGGCATTGTCCCTAGCCAGATGGCATGCACTCCCCTCTACAATGTTAGAGAGGAGATATAGTAAGACCCCTATGGCAGAGGGGGTTTATCTCTGCAGTGCATGTGTGGTTGAAACAATAGAACATGTTGTTTTCTTTCCAGTTTTACCTGGAAAAATGAGTCAAGTTTATTCTTCCTCAATGTGCAGACCACAGCTTCCTGTGCACATTTTTTCTGCAGTCACTGGGAGAATTTGAAAATACATTTTATCTAGTGACTCAATTTTAGAATTATTTATTTTAATCTTTAATTGGGAAATTTTGAACCACTATGATTTTTTTTTTAAAAAAATTAAATTTATTTATTTATCTAAGACTTGGAACACTGCTAACCTATTTATGATATTTGTAGATTTTGTAATGTGAGTTGTGCTGGTCATTGGCCATATTAATAAATGAAACAAAATGAAATGAAATCTTTCTCCTGCTCCATATCACTATTTGTACATTTCCAGTTCTTCATGAAAAAAATTATTCCTGCAGATGGGAAAATGCATACAGGAAGACCAGGTCATAGACACACTGATGCAATGGGCAAAAGGCTTTCTGGCTACTGGAAGCTTGTGGAGGTTATCACTCTATTTTTATGTCATATTTTCCTCCTATTTTCCCACTAGGTAAAGGTAAAGGTTTCCCTTGACATTTAGTCCAGTCGTGTCCGACTCTAGGGCGCGGTGCTCATCCCTGTTTCCAGGCCATAGAGCCAGCGTTTGTCCGAATACAGTTTCCGTGGTCACGTGGCCAGCGCGACTAGACACGGAACGCCATTACCTTCCCACCGAGGTGGTACCTATTTATCTACTCGCATTTACATGCTTTTGAACTGCTAGGTTGGCAGGAGCTGGGACAAGCGACGGGAGCTCACTCCGTCGCGTGGATTCGATCTTATGACGGCTGGTCTTCTGACCTTGCAGCACAGAGGCTTCTGCGGTTTAACCTGCAGCGCCACCACGTCCCTTTTTCCCACTACCAAGAAAAAAAACCCCTGGATGCTAAGTCATAGGAGGTATGGGGGGGCTTTAAAAGGGCAATGGACACAATTCTCTTTGATTACTTCCTAAAAGGGAAATGCAGTGAGCCTTCTTTACACTGTTTTTTCCCTCACATCCACCACCCATCCTGGATCTGAAACGGAAGTGCTGCAGCCACAAGACACTTGATTTAATCTATATCTCTGCAGCAGGAAAGACAGGGAAGATTCATTCCCAAGAAGAACACAATCTCCTTCCCTATTATTGTCAGCTGAACATCTTCCTCAGTCCTTCTTTCCAGAAAAATCTCTCTCAAAATCTGGATGTCCCAGGTACATTTGGGAAACTACTAAAAGCAGAACTTTATAAAGCAGGCCTCAAGAACATGTCACCTGCTATCACTAATGTTTAATTTTTAAACCTAGGTGTGTGCTTTTTTTTTTTAAGAGTCATTGCCATATTATTCAGGTTTGTTATGTGGGTGGTGTTTGGGGTGGGGTGAGGGTTTGCTGGTCTATTTTGTAAACTGCCCATAAATAAATAAATAAATAAATAAATAAATAAATAAATAAATAAATAAATAAATAAATAAATAAATAAATAAATAAATAAATAAATAAATAAATAAATAAATAAATTTGCCTTTTAACTATCTGTTGCTATAGAAGAGACCTCTAATGGGATCTCCCTCTGTTTATCTGTATTTGCTATTGGGCATAAACCTCTGTTCCAAAACCACTGTTTCTCTTCCTGTAACTGTGGCTTATATGTATTAAGAAAGAGTGGTAGAGGCCAATTTTTTTTCTGTAGCAGACATCAAGTTGTAACACAGAAGACTGATGAACAAATACATGAGCCTCTTCTTCCGTTATATCTTTATGAATTGTACTGTAATGTCATTGCAAGGGGCAAGAACAGAGACAAAACAAGATGTAATTGTCACCCATTACTGTTGACTAGCTGCGCCTTCTGTTGGCCATCCTGCCCTTCAGTCACAATAGCTACCAATCACCACTGCCTACAGCATTATCGAAATAAGTCCTTTATTCTAACATATTTTTGCTTGATGTTTTTTGTTCTTTATTGAGAGGTCTCTCATAATCTGTCATCATTCCCTAAACTGTTGCCTACTTAGCTCGTGTGTAATGTATATAATGTGTAAATTCTTGCAGAGATCACAAGAAGAATTATGTATCACGTTTACAAAAATTCTGTAAGAATAATGGAAAATGCAGAGGCAATCCAGCTCTGAAAATGGCCTGACTCGTGACATTGCTCCCTGAATGACCTAGTTCCTTTGCCACTTCATCCCTCTTTTGTGATTATTTATAATTCTGTTCTTGGTACCACCTCGTCATTTTAGGTGACTTATAAATTATGATTAATCAAGCAGTGAAATGCTAATATTTCTGCTTGCAAGACATTGATGTGATTGATTTAAGGAAGGAAGGAAATGTTTAGCTAAGTAGTCTTCCTCTGTCCTGTAATATTTCATTGGTTTTGTCATTAACTGGGATTAATTGTGTGCCCTTCACTGTTCTCATTACAATATCCTAAGAGGACAAGGTCTCTGTGTTTGAATGCCACCTGTAATCTATGACTTATAGTCATGTTCCCAAGCTGTAGTGCTTTGATCTCTTTAATATTTGGATGTTTTTGCTTTTTTATATAGCACTGCCTCCTCTATTAACTTTCTGTTTATAGCTTCACTAATCTGTGACAAAGGAACAAAATAGGCAATCAATCAAATTGCAAAATACCAAAAAGGGACAAAACAGGTTACACATTCCCATCCAAGCTGACATAATTGGGTCCCAGGAGGTTCAGAAGCAATTAATCTTACAGGTGAAGTTTGCAGACTTCAAAGGAGACTTTTCAGTATAGGGCATGTGATGTCACACAAGCTTAGTTTCTATAGGCTGCTGATATGCCCCTACAGAGGGAAGACAGGTGTGGCACATTAAAAAAACAACACATTCATTATATTCTCAGAACAATCAAGTGTTCACAGAATCACAGGCTGGTGCAATAACATTGTCTGTCTGCTTAAGGTATGAAACCATTTCATTTTAACTGTGGTATTGGAGGAGAGCTTTATGGATACCATGGGCTTCCAGGAAGATAAATAAGTGAGTATTAGATAAAATCAAGCCTTAGTAGAAGCTAAAAAAGGATTAAATGGAGAGTGCCATATTTCAGGCATATCATGAAAAGACAAAACTCAATTGGAAAGTTGAACGCAGCAGGAAAAGAATAAGACTGTATGTGAGATGGATTGACTCAATAGGGAAAGCAACAGGTTTGTAAGTCCTGAATGATAGCACCTTTTGTAAGGCACTAATTCACCCTGGATGTCATTCATTCAGTAATTCTCCATACACTTGAAGAAACTTGCTGGCACATAATGACAACACCGCTATAATATGTTGATTCCCAGGTATACGTCATGAGATATTGTGGATTATTAGGACCAGCCTGGATTTCTAAAAAAATAAGTCAAACTAGACTAATCTTATATTTAATAAGACTCATCTTATTAAATCTTAATAAAAAGAATCACAAATTAGATAGATAGAGAGACAGCTGTGGATATAGTGTATAGCTCTGTGGTTTAGGTAGTGGGGCTAGAGGTTAGGAGTTTGTTTCCTCACAGTGCCTCCTTGACAGGAACTGGACTCAATCATCCATAGGGTCCCTATCATCTCTGTAGTTCTAAGATGATGACGACGACGATGTCAAAAACACTAGACACAGCCAATCAAAATTATAAAAACATTGACAGATACAAGTTTTAACCAAAAACCTAAGTATCTGTTAAATATCGGCACAGTATGTATGCTGTTCCTAATATTGCCATTTTTTGTTGCTCTGATGGTGTTATTTCTGAGATCTGCAACTGCTTATAATACTGTGTGAAAATTCTTGATATTGTTCCCAAAACCCCAATGACTATGGGGACCACTGACATATGTTTCATCCACAAGTGAAATGTTTTGATTGTCAGGTTTCTGTATTTTGTTAGTTTTTCCAGTTCTTTATTTTCAACTCTGGCATCCCCTGGAATTGCAATGTCAATGATTCAGACATTTCTTTGTTCTACTACTTGTGTGTTATGTTCAAGGTGTCTATCTGTTTGGATCCAGAAATCCCACAAGATCTTGACTTCCTCATTTTCTGACACCTTCTCTACCTGATGTTACCATGGGTTTTTGGAGGCTGGCAAGTTATATTTTTTTGCATAATGACCAGTGCACTAACTTTGCCACTCTACCATATCTAACTTTGTAATCTCTTTGTGCAATCTTTGGACATTCTCAGATGTCCAACTATGACACTGTTTCATCTTTTTCTTGGCAGAGTCAACATTTGCTGTTAACACTAATTCCTTGAATCTTAGTTTCCATCACGTTGGTTTGGAGTGCTTGTTCTTGTGCAGCAAAAATCAAGCCTTCAGTTTCCTTCTAAATGATCCCCAGTTTAAGCCATGCCCATGTTGAATTATTATCATGCTTTCCATCAATATTTCTCAGGTGTTGTCCATGTAATGGTTTATTTTCCTAGCTGTTTAATTTATTTTCAAATGGTTGTTTCTCATATTGAGCCTTTGTTTCTGTTGTTTTCAAAATATTCTCCATTTTCACCACCTTAAGTAATTTTTATTGACTTGTACTGACATAATCATTTAGGCTTCTTTTTTCCTCCTCTACTACCTGCTCTATTTGCAGTAATCCACAATCTCCAATTTTTCGTGGTAAATATAATCTGCCCACATCACTTTTTATGGTTATTATGGTAGCTGTGTTTTACATGAGCTGGTTTATTGCCTTTAGCGTGTTGGTTGGGCTTGTTCTGATTACTACATTTGCATCTGTCAGTAGATCTTTTATTGGTTTACTTTGTAATTGGTGCAAAATGGGGAGCCTTTGTCTTTCTGTGTTCTGGCCAATATGGGTTACTATTTTTTCCCCTTAGTGATGTCTGCTGTTCTGTCAAGTCATAATTTCTGGGTTGTTCCATAAGTTGTTCCTCTATTGATGTTTTCTTCCACTATTGCATCTACCTCTACCCTCCATTTGTCTTCCTTACTATGGTCACTGTTCTGTGTTGATTTTTCTTTTGCCACCTTTTCTAGTTCTTGCAATTCCAAATCTGAAAACCTGTTGGTTCTACAACAGGGTCTGCTGAGCCCTGTAGGCCATTTGTCACCAGATGTCCAGAGGCTATAGCATCTGACACGGTCTTTGTTGACTCAGTCAATGACTGATCCAGTATGGATTTCTGTTTATTTCCTCTCACTATAACTGATGGTGGACACAGTTGGTCTGGCTTCTCAGCTGAGACATGTCTGGCTTGGAAGACCCTTCAGCATAGCTCTCAACCTCACTGAAGCGTGCAAGACCCTCTGCCTCAACAAGGCCTGTACCCATTGAGGGGATGATGATGATAATGATGATGATTTTCTTGTGGCCAACCCAGTAAAACATGGGCTAGACAAAACTATTAGGAAGTTGAATTGTTCCTGGGTGGTGGTCCATATCCAAAGTGTACCCCTCAATAGTTCCTATAGTTCAACAGCTTTATAAATGGCTTGGATGGAATAGTAGAGGGATTACTAATCAAATCTGCAAATATCATCAGACTTGGAAGTGTAGTTAATATTTCAGGAGACAGAATTGGGATCCAATATAGTCATAGCAAATTGGAGAAGTGGGCCATAACAAATGAAGTGGTCACAATCCTGTTTTTCTTTACTTAAGAAAAGAAAAATGCAGTTGCATCTGCATAAATTGGCCAGGCATTACGTCCAGGCAGCCAGCATTCTGCAATTTGAAAGAGCAGCAGCAAAAGCATGTTTCATCTGCATGCTCTCTCCTCCTGTTCAGAGCAGGGAAAGAAACTAGGAACAGCAGAAGGAGGATGCTCTACCAGTCATAACACTAACAGAAGCCACTGTTTCCTGCCTGAAAACAAGCAGACAGGAAAGAAGATGGACATTGTGTGAGGTCTGTAAAAAGGTGCCCAAGTTTTGGGGTCCCAGGCAACTGGCACGGTGTTCCCTTTAATTCTGGAACTTGCTTTCCAGGAGCCCTTTCACTGCTCCCACTTCTTCCAGATTTAGCTCCAGTGAAAGACTGTCCAGCAGCTCCTGCTTTTATTGGTACCTCCTCCCAGCGTGAGCTTCCCCTGTTGCTATGTGTAAGCCATCACCAGGGCCAGAGAGAGTGGCCAGCTACTCCTCCCTGCAGGCTGATATGCATGACAAAGTACTCCATGAATAGCACTTATATCCACGTTCAATTGTCCCCAGCACCTTCACAGCTTTGCACTGTGGGACTGTGCAACAGGATTTCAGCCAGTGAATTTTAACAGGGGAACATGTACAGTTCTACATTTAAGCAGGAAAAAACCCCGAGATACCCAAATAGCTGGTTGATAGCTGACTTGATATTAATACACATGAATAGGATCTAGGAGGCCTTAGTAGATGGCAGGCTAAACATGAGTTCAATAGTTGATGTGGCAGCAACAAAAAAAAAAAAAAAGGGAAAAAAGCATATTATAGAATCACAGAAGAATGGGATTGGACCTGATAATCTATAAGGCTATTGACTCCAACTCCCTGTTCAATGCAGTCTGATAGAATATTATCTAATTTTCTGCAATACTAGAATGCAGAATGTCATCGAAGCAACCAACATGAATTTGATCCAACTTCGGGAGGCAGTGGAAGACAGGAGGGCCTGGCGTGCTCTGGTCCATGGGGTCACAAAGAGTCGGACACGACTAAACAACAAAGAATGCAGAAACAAAAATATAGTGTCCAGATCAAGGGAAATAATAATACCACTCTATTCTGCCTGTCAGGACCTACCTGGAACACTGTGTCCAGTTCTGCACACCACAGCTTAAGAAGGATATCAGCAAGCTGTAATGTGTCCAGAGGAGGGTGATCTGGATGGTAAAAGATCAGGAAGCCAAGTCCTGTGAGGAACTTCTGAGGCAACAATATAGGGAAAGAGAAAACAGAGAGGTGATATGATAGCCATTTTCAAATATTTGAAGGACTGACATATGAAAAATGAAGCAAACTTGTTTATGGCAGTTCAAGAAGATGGGATCAAAAATAATAAATTCAAATAAGAAGAAAAGAGGTTTTGACTGGGAATAACTTCCTGACAGTAACAGGTGTTCATGTTCAGCAATGGAACGAGCTGCCTCAGAAAATGGTAGACTCTCCTTCATTGAAGGTTTTTAAACTGATGTTGGATTGGCTATATGTCATGATGATTTAGCAGTGATTTCCTTCTTGAGTAGATGGTTGGACTTGATGATCCCGGGAGTCCCTTCCAGCTCTATAGTGTTATGATTCTAATTCCATAATTCCCAACCAGCAGAGCCAATGAAATGATGATGACAGTTATAGTTCAAAAGTGCAAGTGGGACTGGCATAGTGGTTAGAGATTTGGAATAGGACTGGACAGACCTAACATGCAGACTCAGCCATGTATACACTGGGTGACCTGGGGTCAGATCCTACTTCTACTAACCTCAGAAGAATGGAGTCAACCTTCAGCCAGCTACCTGAGCCAGTCAAGATCAAACTCAGGTTGTGAGCAGAGGCTTGACTGCTGTATTGCAGTTCAAACACTGTGTCTTGGGGCTCATTGTACACTTGGGATGCATCCCACCAGCTTTCTCATTCTTAACATTTTTATTTACGATATTATAATTTAATACAGTTCAGCCATAGCTTGCATTGTGGTGTTGTCCTGTATTTACTATGCCCACAGTAAAAAAGATATACAGTTGGTAATTCTGTTTATCAAGTGGTGAATAAATTCATTTGCTTCCTACACTATTTAATTAACAAAGTTAATACTGGAGTCAAACCGAACATATATATCTCATATAGTTAGAAAGTTAATATAAACATTGTCAAAGGCACATTCTGATTAAAATGTCTATTCCAGCAGTGTACTTCCTATTTCCATAAGACATACTGATTTCATCTGGGGGTTCCCCCGCCCTGAGTACTTTCACTGATACCTTTCCAAAGTATATATCTGAACATCCACACGTTTTCCCCAAGCTATTTTCAGGCAGGTTGCTACTCAAGGAGCAGACACAACTTTTTAAAAAAATAACAGAGTAATACTAATGAATTAAGACATGAGGAATTCATGGCAAAGGGACCCCTGAATCAAGAGCTCTTTTAAATAAGGGACCTAAGAAAAAAAATAAGGAAGGAATAATTTGAAAAGAAGAGAGAGAGAGAGAGAGAGCTTTCTTAGTCCTAGCTAGAACATACCCATACAGTGACTTGCATTTAAAAAGTCAGCAACTATGTAAATCCCATTGATTTGTACTAGGTGTACTCTAGCTGGGACTGCCATCTGAATTCACCTTATGTCTCTCACAGTAGCTGAAAAAAGGTAGAAGCTGAACTAATCTTCATACTTTTACTCTAACTGTAACCGTTAGGAACTCCTTTATTTCTACTTCATGTGCATTCATGTGTGTGTGTTTGAATGTTTTCCCAGACTTCTTTTTCTATGCAAGTGCATTACTTACCAAACTTTCATGCAAAGTCATAGCTCAGATAAAGCATTCAACTTCAAACTAGGCCAAGATTAAAAGACTTTTCTCTTATTTTTGTTGTTACTTGCCACCAAGTCACCTCCGACTAATGGCGACCCTATGGATGGGCAATCTCCAGAATGTCCTGTCCTCAATGGCACAGCTCAGCTCTTGTAAACTCAAGGCTGTGGTTTCCTTCCCTTAAGGAGTAAATTCATCTCATATTTGGGCTTCCTCTTTTCCTGCTGCTTTCAACCTTTCCCAGCATTATTGTCTTTTCCAGATAATCCTGCTTTCTCATAATGTGGCCAAAGTAGGACAGCTTCAGTTTCAACTATCCAGAGATAGTTCAGGCTTGATTTAATCTACGACCCACTTGTTCGTTCTAGCAGTCCACAATATCTGAAAAATTTTCTTCTAGCACCATTATTCAAGCAAATCAGTTTGCTTCCTGACTGCTTTCTTCACTATCCAGCTTTCGCATCCATACATAGTGATTGGGGATACATTAATGTGGATGATCTTGGCTTTAATCTCTAGTAACACATCTTTACACTTGATAATCTTTTAATGCTGAAGCCTCATGTCTTTGTAGCAACTGATGTCAGCCACCCATTATGGAACTAACCTATTATAAGAAAGAAATGCACTTCATTGTAGGAAAGCACTTAAATCAAACTTCTTGTCTAACCCGTATGGAGAGACAGTATTTAAAGACAATATCCAAAAGTCTTGTAGTTGGAAAAGTCTTTTAAGTGGACCCTTGCCAACAGTCACACAATTTCCTATAATTAGCTTGTAGTTCAGGCATCTCTATAGAATGCTTTATTGATCATAAAATATACTCCTTCTTTTCTCTCCCTTCTCCTTCCAGCTATTCAACCTCTCAGTATTTATCATCATCTTATCATTCATTCCGCTGCCTTTCTCCAGCTTTTAATATTCCAAGCCAAATGTCAGCTATGTTTGAACTGCTGAAGTTTGTGTGTAGAAAATTTTGACAGCAAGAAGCAGTGGTGGTGACTCATGGTGGGGGGGGGGGGGGAATTGTCAGGGTGGAAGTGGAGACGGTCCCTCAGAAGCAGACATTTGGCCTGGACCTTAAGCAAAATTGAGGTGGGGCCGAGACAAATTTGCAAATTAACATTAGTTAATTTGGAGAGCATTTGGTATGATTCACAATTTGTTTTGTAAGTTTTTGAATGAAAATCCCTATAAAACCAGGTAAACAATTATTACTTTTCAACTACAGGAGAAAATCATGACTCCTGAAGAAGTACACTACTTTAATGTTGACAATGAAGAAATTGAAATTGTTAAAGATTTTGCATAATTTGTTTAATCATCGATCCAAATGGAGACTGCAGCCAAGAAATCAGGAAAAGAATGAAACTATCATTTTAAACTATCCCACACACTACACCAGAACACAGACAAGAGTTCTAACTCCTGTCCTCTGAAGATGCTGACCACAGAGGCTGGCGAAACGTTAGGAAGAAAAGCCTCCAGAACACGACCAAACAGCCCGAAAAACCTAAAACAACCAAAAGAATGAGACTTGGAAGCTGTAAAATAAAGAAAGTAAGAGAGAAAAGAAAGCTGATAGGAAGAACATTGATTTTGTTTGAAATGTGGTGCTGAAGGCATCACATTTGTTTGAATTGCGGATACTATGGACTGCCAGAAATACAAACAAATGGGTTTGTATAGATCAAATAAATCCTGAACTATGTCTGCTGGCAAATACGATGAAACTGAGGTTGTCCTACTTTGGGCACATCGTGAGAAGGCAGGACTCTCTGGAAAAGACAATAATGCTGGTAACGGTTGAGGATAACAGGAAAAGAGGAAGACCTAATATGGGATGGATTGATTCCCTAAAGGAAGCCATAGCCTTGGGTTTACAAGAGCTGAGCTGAGCTGTGCTGTTGGGGATATGACATTTTTAGAGATCTCTCATTGCCATAAAGAACTGCTGAACAACTCAGTGGTTTAATATCTGGTTGCAGAGCTATAGGTTGGGAGTTCAATTCTCCCTGTGCCTCCTTGATGATACATGGGGTCCCTTCAGTTCTGCAGTTTGAAGATTATGTTAAGCCAGAGGTAACTTGGTGCAACAATATACCATGGCCATATATTCAGATTGTGTTGTATTGACAACGTGTATTTTAATTAACGGGACAACTTGTTCTTGATTTGGAGTCTCTCTGTATCCAGTTTCTGTACTCAGTCACTTAAATTTGCTAGCACAAAACGTGTCGCACTAGCACTAGCTTTGCCTGATTTTTCCAGTTACTACAGGGGTGGGATAAAAGGTTTGGTGTGCAAGTGCTTGCATGAGGTATGCAAAAGTGGTTGCATAACCATTTGCACAATATCTTTTGCAACGATGTAAACCAGCAGATCTGTGGTCCCATGGATTTTCCTTCTGCTTAGCATTATGTTGGATGTAGGCCAGAGAATATTGCAGTGGATGATGAAAAATCAAATTTGGGGAATTTTTATGCAAATTCTGAATGGAAAGTTTTGCATTTGAATTTCCCTCAAATATACTCCAGCTCTAATTGAAATCAGTGGGTGGAGAGGTGTTAGCATTATTGAATGTCAAATGTAAATGAGGCTCTTTGGAACATGCACCAGTTCTGAAACTGAACTTTTTCAGTCTCAACTTATTATTTCATCTGAATTTGAACATACCTGATTGGAAACGAAGTCTGTATTTCTAAGCCTCCTATGACCATGTGTGCCTTGTTGTAACATTTTTCTGTTGCGTATAATGCCTACAGGAGGCACCTCTCCATATATTTTTCATGGTACAAGCTTCTTCCATCAAAGATACCTAATGTGAATCCCAAATATTTCTCTGAGTGGAAATTGTCATGTTAACGTGCTTGAGAAAGCATGTCTCTAGGTAGATATGGTACAGTGCTGTTGCTTGCATTTTCATGGATCTGTCAGGACTGAAATTTTTCTAAAGAGAGACAATACAAACTTGCATCACAGGGTCCCTTTTACACCATATCATGATTTCATACCATAAATACTAGCTCATGAAATGAAGGAAAGATTTATATTTTAATTATGAAATTACGATTTCTAATTACATTTTCTATTTTTCTAAAATTACCACATTAATTAAATCCCACATTTCTACCACATCCTGTCTCTTCCTTTTCCCTTTTCATCCAACACACTCAGTTTGAAGACAGAATCCTAAAAAATCTTCTGACAATTCTGTAGGTTGGCTCACAGTGTCCCAGGGATCAGCATCCCTAATGATTATGGTAGTTTGTTTCTCCTTCCCAACCCACTGAAAATTGATAAGGAACTCTGCAAATTCTTAAGAAAAGATGACACACAGAGAATTTTTTTTAAAGCTATTTCTCAGTGCACATACATACACTCTCTCTTCCAAAAGGCCTGTGCAAACAACTTTCTGTTCATAATACCGCTTGTTTTGGTCCAATGTAACCTCTGTACAACTCCCCCTCCTCTACTGGACTTCTGGACTTTGGTAAAATTTATATTTTTCTTCCATAATTGGGCACTGAATTTAATTCTCTGTGAAATTGTAAACTTATGCCTGGGCTTTACTCTTCAAGCTGGGATGTTAGGATGGAAAGGAACTTCAGTGGACTTGACTATCTTGATAGAAGTGGTATTTTCATACTTTACAGGATTGCTGTAAGAGGAAACATACCTCACCGTGAGAATGTGCATATATGTGGGCTATTTCAGGGAAATATATTGTGTACAGAACAGCATAGATTTTCAAATGGTTGAATATGCATTATTGAAAAAAATATACACATATGCATTCTAGTCAATGGGGAAAGTTTAAGTTAGGTGAAATGAACAAATAAATGGGCATGTTAGAAAAATGTATTGAAAAACATACAAATGTCAGAGTTGGAAGAACACACCAAGTCACATAGCCTGATACAAAACAGGAATGAGAAGAAAATGTAGTGAGCAGTCATAGGTACTCAGCAAAATCAGAGGTCAGAGATTTACACATCCATGTCAAATATTTGAATGTTCCTCTTTCTAAGGCAGGGATGGAAGTGAAGGAAAAGAGCATAGTCAACTTTGTCAAAGAGAAGCAAGACTAAAGAAGATGATGGGGCAGGATCTTCTTTATGCTTGCCTGTGCTTCACTACTTGCTGGAAACAACAACTTCTTGTATTATCATTATATTGTATTAATCATAATAGATTTGATTATTATTACACCAGGAACAATCACAGCACAGTTCTTCTCATCTGCCAAGAATATGTGCATTGATATGCTGGAACAAGTGATTCATGAATATAAACTGAGGCTGGGCGAGAGTATTCCCACTTATCCCAAAGGGGAAAATGAGCCAGAGCTAAATGCATTTCATTCTGTTCAGCAGCAGCATGTCCTAATGGGGTTTTTGCATTGAAATGTATTCAGATCTACACTTAGGTCGTCAGCCATGTTGTTGATTTCTGAAAGCCAGAAAAGCATCAGGCCTAGCTCAGTGGGTGTTTAGCAAATGCCTCTCAGCAGTTTATCACAGATACTATATGTACTGCTATATGGCCCCTGGCATGAATAATGTAGAGCTACCAAAAATGCAGTTGTCATGGCAACAATTTCAAACTGACAGAAAGACTTGGTGTGAATAAAGCTATACTGGTGGGTCAATTTCAACAGCAGAATTCAAACTTTTCACCCAGTGTTTCAGAAGAGATACTGAGATCCTATGTCAGCAACAGTCCTCCAGTAGCCCAGCAATACAGCCACTATAGCAGCCCAAACACTATGCCATGGTGATTAGAGGTCTTTGTAATCTGCAATATCTCTAGCTTGTACATGATTTGGATTCAGCTGGTCTAATGTCAGCTAGGCTGACTCTCAACCATCTAGTCAACATGCACTCGTAACTCTTAGCAAGCTTAATAAGGTTTACTTCTGAACAGACATATATAAAAATCACACAGAGAGACAGAAGAAAAATTGTAGTCTTCTCTTTTATATTTTATTCTGTGTATGCTTAAATATGTCTCCTTTCTATCTTATCACTTTTCATACATTCACTCACAATTTCATTCTGTCTTATTTCTACATTGCCCTTCCACTCTGGAATAATGAGGCGAGACGCAGGTGATGGGTATAAATAGGGCCACACTTTATTAAATCAACATGCCATAACTTATGGCTTAGAAACCAGGGGCCTGTGGTAGTACGGTATCAAGTTTGGTGCCGAAGGTCTCACAGGACCCCCTCACCAACCTATACGGGCGAGTCCCATGCCCCGTTGTCGTGCTGTCCCTAAGACAGCATGACCCTGGCCGGCGAAATATCAAGCCCCCCCGGGCATGCAAGCCCCCAGCCTTTGGTGGCCCTCAGCCCAGGGAGGGCCCGAGCAGGTCTTTCCTCCCAGCACTGTAACCTCATGATCCGCAGCGCCGAAAGTTCAGACCTGCTATGCACTGCTTGAACTCAATGGGCACTCACCGATTCAGTTTCCTTCCACACTACCCACCACGGAATGGGCAAGCTTGCTATGCTCCATTCCCCCCATCCAGCCGAAAATTTCAGCACTCAGGCCCCTACAAAGATCCCTCAAGAAAATCTCTAAACCAGCCTCAGATAAATGAACCCCATCACCTCTATAAAGCTTTGGTCGGTCCAATCGGATCTCCAGGTGTCCTATTACTGATCCTAAGCCATTAACCATTGCTCTGCAAACTTCCTTATTAACTTTCCTGCGTGCTCTGTTTATGCAACTAGCATTGCAGTCGGCTCTCCAACTATGCCAAGGAATAATCGTGGACCAAACTATTCTTGAAAACGGGAACTTTGCCTTCCAGCTCCTCAAATCAGCCAGAATGTCCAGCACAAGGAACTTGCCACTTCTCCTGGCCAAGTAATTACCTCCCAGATGAACCAACAACACATCTGGGGGTACACCAGCTGCCACTGCATCTGCCATGCCGGAAAAAGTGGCCCAAAGCATGCCTCTCCGGCCAAGCCATTTCAAGCTCGCTGCTGGTTGCAGTCCCAAATCTCGGCCTCATGCCATCCTGGCAGCATGATCTGCTGCCCAGTGAATGAAACTGTGACTCAGCAACAGGATCCTCAATTGCCGTTTGGGTCGCTCTGCATCTGAAAGAAAGAGACAAAGAGCCCAGTAGCAGCCTACAGCTGTGGCAAGTCCCACACGTAAAGTTTGTATCTATGGGAGGACCATCTGCCCACCCTCCTGATCTCCTCTGAGCCATACCCTAGCATGGTGGCAGTAGATGCTGCCCCAATGCGGAATGAGTGGGTTCCAAAGCACCATCCAGCCAAACCCACTTGTTCCAAAGCAGCTCCAGTTACCTTCCAAAACTGGTATTTTGTCAGAGGAGAAGGGGACGACAGAGGTTGAGATGGCTGGACAGTGTCATCGAAGCAACCAACATGAATTTGACCCAACTCCGGGAGGCAGTGGAAGACAGGAGGCCTGGAGTGCTCTGGTCCATGGGGTCACAAAGAGTCTGACATGATTTAACGATTAAACAACAAATTTTGTCAGTGGGGTGCCGTCACTATGACAAAATAAGTAGCCCTGATCTTCCCCCATTTTCTTAAGGTAATTCTCTAGTGCCCTAACTGGGCATATTTCTAAAATGGAGCAAGTCCCTAGTGAGATAAAGACTCATTTCCCTAATTGATCTGTTTTAGATCTCCAGATATGCAATTGTAACCTGTCTTTGCCCATTGTGACATCTGCAAGTTGTAACACCATTTGTGACGTGTCATGCTTGCCAGCTGCCACAACCTCACTAATACGAAATGCTCCAAAAATGTCAAAAGTGTTGCTGCCTGAAAGAGGGAAGCCTATCACTACAAATGCTGCCCCATGATTCACCAAAACTCATCAGTATGGCTGGAGAAAAAGGGGACCTATCATCGGGCATTCTAGTTCTTTCCTTATTCCATCCTTCAATCATCTTACGAATTCTAAAGTCCCCTGTGGAATCAGCTACTCCAAGGGCCTTAGCCTGGAATGCCAACACCGACATTTTGCCCTGAATAGAGCTAGGTGCCAAGCCCTTTCGAAAAAGAAAAACGCCGAATTGTTGTAGGTGATCAACTGGTATGGGGCACACCTGTTCCAACTGCTCGTGAACTCTAAATTGTCTAAACTCTTCGCAAATTGCAAAGTAACCCTGCCAAGTACTCAGGGCAGGAGCCAGCCCTATTGCTCGGAGTGCTTCCCGCCTCCAATCTGCCATACCTCTTGTGGGAGGACTTCTGGCCACCTGCAAGCTCCTGGAGCCAACGCCCTGAACCGTTTCCTCTGTTGAAGGGACAGGGTGTCAGCTATATTGTTGTCTATGCCAGGGATGTGCCTTGCATGAAATACTATATTAAATTGTAAGGTGCATAACACAAGCGCCCTCACAAGCCTCATGATCTGTTCAGATCTGGATGACATGTTATTAATGACATCCACCACTGCCATATTATCGCACCAGAATCTGACTACTGAATCGGCCCATTCCTCAGCCCATAACCAAGCGGTGCCGAGAATGGGAAAAAACTCCAGGAATGTCAAGTCCCTGGTCAGGCCTGACCGTTGCCACTCCTCAGGCCAAGTCCCTGCACACCAGCGACCCCGGAAATAGATGCCAAAACCTAATGACTCTGCAGCATCTGTTTGAACTTGGAATTCATTCTGGAGGTGTAATTCCACTCTCCAGAATGAAACTCCATTAAAATTGTCCAAAAATTGTTGCCACGTTTTCAGATCTTGTCTCATATCTGCTGTAATCCTAGTACTATGGAACGGTTTGCGGAGACCCTTCATGGCTGCACAGAGTCTGCGCAAAAAGGCCCTACCTGGGGCAACTACCCTGGAAGCAAAATTCAAATGGCCCACTGTCTCCTGTAACTCTCTTAGGGTGGCCTTCTTCTGCCTCAATAGATGCCCCAATCTGGCCCGCAAGTCAACCAGCTTTTTGTCAGGAAGCTTGCAGTACTGGTGGCAGGTATCCAACTCTATACCCAAGAATGTGATGTTAGGCGTTGGCCCTTCCATTTTCTCCTCAGCCAAAGGAAGCCCAATCTCCTGAGCCAATTTCTCAAAAGTCTCCATCAAGTTCCTACAATTCCCAGAATCCTTTGCACCACAAAAAAGAAAATCATCTAAATAATGGGCTGTGCTACTCAGCCCCACCCTACGTCTAAATTCCCATTCCAAAAAGGAGCTAAAGCGGTCAAACGCTGACAGGATACTGAGCAACCCATGGGTAATGCTCTATCCATGTAAAAGGCACCCTCAAAGGAAAAACTCAAAATTTCATAATGTCCAGAGAGGAGCAGGAATTTTAAATGTGTAGAAAAACCTGGAACCCAGTAGAGACTGCTCTGTGCTTCATTTGTTCCTTGTTGGATTACTGTGTGCTGATCCCTGGTTTGCTCCATCTTGGATTGCTCCCTAGTTGGCTGACTGGCTAGTTGGCTGCTGTGACTCCATCTTGGATCTTTTCCATTTTTTGTCTTTCTTGCCTTGAGTTTTGGGGGGATTCACACACTCTCTCACACAAACACGTTTATTTGGATTATTTTTACTACTAACAGGCAGCCTGCCTGTGCCAGCATGTTTCTTTAGAATTTGTTTTTGGATTTTCACTGTATATGTCACTATATCATCCCTCCAAAAGGAAATGCATCACCAAAAAGAAAATAAAAATGGATATAGGTTTGCATGACGTTTGCAGTTGTTTATGTAAATATGTACATTTGAGAACAATGACAGGATTTAAATAGAAGCACAGATCACCATTGTGGCAAAGGTGTGTGACCAAACAACTTGTGATCCTTCCTGCCAGCCTGTTGTCCAGCTGCCAAATGTGGGTGGCTAAGTTCAAGCTAGGGAAGTGAAGAATACTGAAAAACATTTATCCTTTTCAGTGATTTTCTTGTTGCAATGGTATGTCTCACTGAGACCAGCAATACTTTGCTGCTTCCTAATAAAATCAAACCACATATTTTGTTGTCTGACTGTTCTTTTGTGCAAGAAAGTGCCAGCTTCTCCAGAGGCTCAATGTTCTTATAGACCATCTTGATGGATGACATTGGTATCATCAACGTTCAAACAGCCCTTTGCTGTATAAAGTTTGGTATCTTTTTTTTTCCTGCTGGTAATATGGGGCACAATGTTGTGAAGCAATATCAGGCCATTTCTTGGTGTTTTGACTCATGGATACAGAAATGCAAAATTCCACATTCATAAATAAACCAGAGGGGGTTTTGTTGTTGTTTTTGCTTTTGTTTTAAGAATTGGATCTTGTACTTGGTTTCTTACCAAGAGCAAGAGACAAGGAGATTCATATCCCTGCTTCAAACTCCCACCCTCACTTCTTAAGGTTCTTTCTTTTCAGACCTGGATTGGAGAACTTTTAAATAAGCAAGAGCAGATCCTAATGAAGATTCAATTTCAGAAAAAGAGCAGGGAGAAATCGAGGAAGAAATGCAGAGAAGTAGAATTTTGGAAGATTCCCAACCAGGGCTGACTAGTAAAAATATTGCTCTTGCTGTTTTATTCTCTCATCTTATTGTAGTGTTTTATGGCTGACTTTCAGAACCATTCCCAGCCAGGGCTGACTAGTTCTGCCCTGGATCTCAGCCCTTTCAGGATAACAAACAAACTGGAGGTTCTTTCATGACCATCTTCTTCCAGCTGAGAGTTATCATAGCAAATACTAAGGCATAAGAAACAATGGAACAGAAATCAGTACAGAACACACTTTTCCTCATTGCCATGCCAAATGAAAGTTTTGTCTTCTCCTACTAGTATTACTGTGGCTGGCCTGGCCAGTATCACATTTAGTTACGCATCCTTCAGTCTCGAGAGACTATGGTAACGTGCTCTGTATGGAGGACTTGGAACAGCATCTAGTGTGGCTGAGAAGGCCAATTTGAGAGTGACAATCCCTTCCACACTAAAGACAAATACAATCTGTCCCCTGCCCAGCTCCCTGATTTTGCTGCTTTCGGGACTGCCTCTTTGCCTCGGCCTGCTGGACAAGGGTCTCTTCAAATTGGGAGAGGCCGTGATGCACCGCCTGCCTCCAGGCTGAACGCTCAGATGTCAAGGTTTCCCATCTGTTGAGGTCCATTCCTAAGGCCTTCAGATCCCGCTTGCAGATATCCTTGTATCGCAGCTGTGGTCTCCCTCTGGGGCGATTTCCCTGCACTAATTCTCCATACAGGAGATCTTTTGGAATCCGACCATCAGCCATTCTCACGACATGCCCAAGCCAACGTAGACGTTGCTGTTTCAGTAATGTATACATGCTAAAAATTCCAGCTCGTTCTAGGACTACTCTATTTGGAACTTTGTCCTGCCAGGTGATACCAAAAATGCGTCGGAGACAGCGCATATGGAACGTGTTCAGCTTCCTCTCCTGCCGTGCACAAAGGGTCCAGGACTCACTGCAGTACAGAAGTGTACTCAGGACACAGGCTCTATAGACCTGGATCTTGGTATATGCCGTCAGCTTCTTATTGAGTCATACTCTCTTTGTGAGTCTAGAGAACGTGGTAGCTGCTTTGCCAATGCGTTTATCCAGCTCGACATCTAGGGAGAGAGTGTCAGAGATCGTTGAGCCAAGGTACACAAGTATCACATAATGGAAGCAGATTTACATAGGGGGCTTTGGATTAGAGCTTCTTAACAAGTTATTCATGAGTCATTACTCATCTTTGGTAGAAAAAGTGAGAAAATGCCATTAAGAAACACAGGAATTCAAATTTATTCTACTAAACAGGTCCATTTCCAATGTAAGGCTGTGGAGAACAAGCCAGAAAAATACAGTTAAGTTTGAGGGGCTCAGCAAGACTTCACTGCCAATCAGGAACGTCATGAAGCTGACAATTTCATATATACATACATATATACCCGGATATTGTTAGGTATATATTAAGGGTTTCTGGGCCCTTAAAAATGTTAGAGTTATGATTTTATTCCTTTTTTTTTTAAAGAAGGAATAACATAACCCACAACCCCCTACCCTTTCTGACAATATTTTGGGGTCATTCAAAGCATCTTCTTGGAAAGTCACATAAGGGGTTTGGAAGCATTGCAGTGATTAGTTGAAACTTGCAATAATGTCTTGGCTGCTGTGATCATGAACTCCTCCTTGCAGGAGGGAGATCTGCCCTCCTGCTTGAAGGAGACAATGAGCCAACCCATCTTTTAAAAAAAACAGTCTGCCAACAGACGATCTAAATTCTCATCCTGTTGCTAATATAACATTCATGGGTAAACTGATTGAGAGGATGGTGGCTGATCAGTTGCAGGTATTCTTGAAGGACACTGAGAGTCTGGAGTCATTTCTGTTGGGGTTCAGGGCATGCCATGGGACTGAGACAGTTCTGGTTGCTTGGCTAGATGACCTATTATGGAAGACCAACTGGGGGAGTGTGACCCTGTTAGTACTCCCGGATCTCTCATTAGCCTTTCATACCATCAACCACAATATCCCCCTGGACCAGCTGTCGGGGTTGGGGACTGGTGATACAGCAATGCTTTAGCTTCAGCCCTTATTCGAGGACCGGTGCCCGATGGTTCACCTTGGGGATGCTGTTTCACGCCATGGGTCCTACAATAAATCACAACTGGAGTAGACCCATTGAATCAACAGAATGTATGGAGGAACTGATGTGCCAAATCCCCATTGATTCAATGGGGCTACTCTAGTTGCAACTTACTGCTGGATTTCAGCCACTTAGTGTACCCCTGAGCTTGTGTAACCTGCACACCAAAGCACAGATGTACATGTGGTTAATAATCAAGGAAACCTATACAAATGAAAATCTACATCAGATGAATCATCGATCTGCAATCCTAATACACAGAATTCTGAATCATCAGAGTTTTACAAAGACTTGGTCAAAGGAAATCAGTCTAAAGTACTGACACATCAGTTTGGAGCCCTAATCAGTTTACACTGATCCACATGGCTGAACTGGAACTAGGCCAACCAAGCTGTGCTGAATCCAAACTAAGGCATGTGGAAAATTACTAAGAACTCTCCTTGCCTTTGTGCTGACACAGTGAGAGTATGAGGTTTGGATCTGGCGTAACTTATCTCCTCTCTCATTCTGCTGCTTCTCTGCCCCTTTCTTCATCCTTCTGCTGGTTGGTATTAGCTGGCAGAGCAGTTCTGCAGGCAGATACCTCTGCCAACAGATTTCTGAGATCAACTGGCACAATGGAGTTCTGCTGACACAAGGCTTCTGCCCATTCAAATCCACTCCAGCTGGCACATCTGTAGGTTTAGGATTGCACAGTTAGACTCCAGCTGCCTGTACTTTAAGAGCTAACACAGCTTGTTTGGCATTTTCTACCAAACATCCCCCTCCCCAAAGCTGGTTTATGTGGTACCATTGCTGTCATCCTTTATGAAACAGCAGACTCTTATTCTCTATTAGGCTCTGCCCAAGCATTTTAAATCTCAGTGGTGATGAGAGAGAATATTGCTCTTGCTGTTTTATTCTCTCATCTTATTGTAGTGTTTTATGACTGGCTTTTAACTTGCTGTGAATTCCCCTGGAATCTAGAGATGAAGTATGCTGTATTGAAAATATTTCAAAATGAATATGTGAAACTGTTGATATGGATAACCTAAGATTTTAATTAGAATGTATTGTTTACTTTTGGATGTTAGCTACCTTGAATACATTATGAAAAGATGAGAAATTAATGACAGACTTTTTAAAAAAAACACACACACAATTATGACTCATAGGTTACATGTTAAAAATATACTTGGAGACAGAGAGATAACATGTTAAAACAAAGACAATTATAGCAGAGAGGTTCTTTTTTCTTTTTCTTTTTCCTTCTTTTTCCATTTTTTAGAAACTTGCTACTTTTAAAGTATTGGAGCTGGAATTGTAATACCTTGCCAATTTACTCCAAATTTAAGATCTCCTAAAATATCTACCGGTACTTTTTGTCTCCCCCTCTCCAGATGGTGCATGATTTTTTTCTCTAACAGATAATTGCTTTATCATCATCATCATCATTTTACATAGAGATAGGAAATAGTGGACTTTTTGGGCAAGAGACAGTGGTCCTTTAACAATTGGCAGTATGGAGTTTTGAGTATGGAGTTTTTATAGGAGTTCTGCAGTCTGCATGTCCTAACAGAGACTGGTAACTAACCAACCACATAGCCAATGTGCTGTGCATACAGTGGCCATAGAGTATGATGAAGAATTTGGAAAACGTCTCTGTGACATGCCCCTCGTGTGTCCCCAGATTATTTCACTAGTCTGAGGCCCACAACACGTTCTCTCCTTTACGCTGCCACCAGTTGATCTCCTTTATGCTGCCACACCCTTTAATTAGAAAGATTGAGGTCCCAGCTGAATATAAAGTTGAACAAAACAGGTTTATTGGTTACAGTTCGCTTAAACAGGTTTTTCACAGACTTTAAAGTATTCATTAGATTAGTAATAACTTGTTTCACTCTTAATTCTCTTAACTCTCTATGAGTTCCACACTCTTAACTGCCTAACTTAACTCCTCACTATATCACACTCTCTAACTCCCACAGACTAACTTCTACTTCAGACTCTCATCTCTGACTCAAACTCCCTAACTGACTAACTTACTCCCAAAACTCCTCTTCTCTGCCTCACCCCTCCCTTCTGGTTTCTTTGGCTCCGCCTCCCAACAGCTCCCATTGGTACATGCAAATAATCTCCTACATGAGCCAAAGTAGGGTGATCGCCCCAGTGTCACACACAGCAATAAGACAAGGTCAGATTTAATTAATTAGTTTGAGCATAACTGTGATAATTGTTTTGGGCCACTCCCCTCATTAACTTGTACAAGAAATCCAGGTGTCCTTTTGTGGAGTGCACACTGCCCAACTGCTACCCACTAAGAAGGATGGCAGACCTGCAGGGGTGTGTGCAAACACAGCCACTATAGGAAAATAGTTTTTGGGAGGAAGAGGAACTGTACAAGTAATTAAATGTTACCCTGATGTGGCTGGTGGCATTGCAGCCTTAGTTAAATAGGTACCCGAATTTGGAAACTGTCCGATATATTAGGGATGGGTCTCAATTTGGTTTCAGAATCTGAGCAACTGCTTGCTACCTTTCGAACGAACCAAGTAATTTAAAATCTGCCTGGGAAATGCCACACGTAGTGAAGAAAAAGATCAACAAGGAGCTCCTGGCAGGCCCATTATGGCCCCACCTTTCACGAATTTGGTGGTGTCTCCATGGGGGGGAGGTGCCGAAGAAAACTCCAAGCATTTGCCCTTCCCCAAGGAAGGTTCAGTTAATGTTGACTTTCCAGCAGAGCTTTGCTCAATCCATTATGCTTCCTTTGAATATACTGAGGGATTAGTGGGTTGTGTGGAACAGGGGCCTTAACGACAAAATGTGATATACAGTCAGAAAAGCGGACATTGCTAGGAGAAAAATAACAAATAAAAAAGGTCAAGTGGTGGTGGACTCTGGTAGGAGGATGATTGGTCATCCAGGGCTGTCATTCCAAGTTCATGAGTTGTTTCACCTAGATGGTGTTCAACCTTTGGAGGAGGGGGTGGATTTCTGGCTGCATGGTGTATGGGCTGAGCTCATGGATTGGTTGCAGCTGCAGTAGCTCTGGCGGGAGATGGGGCAGTTAACTCCTGTCATCTCTTGTGGCATTATTTTTTAAATGTGAGGACAGATCCAGATGTTTATAGGTAGGCCCTGCAGTGAGGTGGGGGTTGCGGCAGAGAGGTCACATGCATGCCTAGCTCGGGGGGCTGCTGAGTGCCCTGGGGGGGTCAAGCAGGGCCATGCAGTGATTTATGTCCATGTGGTTAACCTTGTACATGTCTCCTTGGGCAGCATCAAATACCAGACAGGGTGGCTGATGGGATCCATCCTCTATGCTAGCACCAGGGCTATTGGCAGCTGTAACTAATAAAGTTGTGGCCTATTTCTATACTAAAATAAATGTGTGTGTATGGTTATTTGTACTCCAGCCGAGGACCATCATTGAGCTTACTGACAAGGCCACTGCCAGTGTCCTTCTGTGACTTCAAGGCTTCCTTCTTTTCAGCAATCTAAAGAGGAAGGAGCTTTGGTCTTGTTGCTATTATTAAACGATTATAAATGAGAAATCCTTGCCAGTCTTGTGGAAATCACACAGAGATCTACCAGAAGAGTCTGGTAGATACATCCATAGCCTAAGATACTCAAGGAAGCCTTGCCATGATTTTAAACGGAGTCGAAGAGTTAGCCTAGGAGCACTTCCCCACCCTTATTGTTCTCTTTCCCTGGGTTCTTCTCTTGGGGGACTCCTAGGTAAAGGTAAAGGTTCCCCTTGACAAATTGTCCAGTCGTGTCCGACTCTAGGGGGCGGTGCTCATCCCCATTTCCAAGCCGTAGAGCCAGCGTTTGTCCGTAGACAGTTTCCGTGGTCACGTGGCCATGGAACGCCGTGACCTTCCCACCGTGGTGGTACCTATTTATCTACTTGCAATTTTTACACGCTTTCAAACTGCTAGGTTGGCAGGAGATGGGACAAGCAACGGGAGCTCACTCTGTCGTATGGATTCGAACTGCTGATCATTTGACCTTCCAGCCCAGAGGCTTTGCGGTTTAACCCGCAGTGCCACCACGTCTAATTTGGTGTCTCTGATTTTCAAAGCAAAAGCAGTGGTGCTGCATAATTCTGGATTGTGGGTGGCACCTTTCCTGACGGTGAGCTCTCTTGGTTAAAATTAGACAGTTTGCAGCCGGCATTTCTGATGAATATTAGAAGTTCTTTTCTTTCGACTTCTCAAATGTCAAGTAGATCTTTTACAGCCTCTCTTAAGAAGATATGGAGGATTAACGGATCAGTTTATCCTATTTAAAAGTTAGCTCTTAGAGGATCAGAGTAAACAGGCACATTTTAAAGGGTGCTAATCTTGGCTCCTCTCCACCCCCTTCTCCTACTTACTCCTTTCTCCCCCTCCTCCCTTTGGTTCCAGTTCTAGCAGTGGATTCTTTTGAAGACAGAGCATCAGTATTAAATGCAAATTTGTGTCCTTCTTCAAAATCAAGAAAAGCTCAGGCACTGATATTAAATCAAGGTTTAAACTAATTTCTAAATAGATGTATTTGTGTTTGCTGACATTCACCTTTCATGATGCTTATTTTACTGACTATTCTATTTGTTCCATTGATGCATGATTTGTAATATTCATGTTATATCTGCAGGCAAAACTAATATAATTTTGACAATTTATTTATATTAGAGCATTACAGTACCAAATCAAAGCAGTTACTATTATACTATTCTGACTTATGACAACCCCATGAATGAGTGATCTCCAAAATGTCCTGTCATTAGCAACACAGCTCAGCTCTTGTAAATTCATGTGTGTGGGTTCTTTAGGGAGTCAATCCATCTCACATTTGGTCTTCCTCTTTTCCTACTGCCTTCTACCTTTCCCAGCATTATTGTCTTTTCCAGAGAATCCTGCCTTCTCATGATGTGCCCAAAATAGGACAGTAAGATAGCCTCAGTTTCAGCATTTTCAACACTTTGGCTCCCAGAGATAGTTCAGGTTTGATCTGATGTAGGACTCACTTGTTTGACTTTCTGGCAGGTATCTGCAAAGTTCTCCTCCAGCATCACATTTCAAACTAATCAGGTTTTTTTAAATTTCAGCTTTCTTAACTGTCAGGCTTTCACACTCATACATGATAATTGGAAATACAATAGTGTAGATGATCTTGACCTTTGTCTCCAGTGACATATTCTTACACTTGATAATTAGAGATGGGGGTATTCGTATTCATATACGAATACGAATATCCCTGCACAGGTGGCGATAATGAAGGTCCAGCCCCATGGGGCTGAACGGTCCACTCACCGATCCGCCGCTGCCGCGAATACCCCCATCTCTATTGATGATCTTTTCTAGCTCCTTCATTGCTGCCCTTCCAAGTCCTGATTTCCATTTTGATTGATGATTGAACCAATACAAAATTTGTAACCACTTTAATTTCTTCATTATCAATGTCAAAGTTGTGTATTTCCTCTCTAGTCATGATTTTGGACTTCTTGTGATATATATATATACCTTGATATATATATCTTCTCCTTCTCCTATATATATGAGTTGGCTGAATAAGTCATTGAGTTAGGTATCTGGCTGTAGAGCCAGAGGTTGGACGTTTGATTCGTCGCTGTGTGCCCCAGGAGAAGAGTCAGCCTGCATAGGCTCACAGTCTCAAAGAGCCTTCGGAGCAAGGAAATGGTAACCCCTTTGGTGTACTGAGAAATAGCAATAAATCAGTTACTGACCTGATGGCACATAATTATTAATATATTGGAACATACATTAAATAAATAAATGAAATACTTGAAAAACATCAATTAAAACTGAGGTAACTGACTATGTGAAGAATTAGGGAAATAATCAGGAAAATGCCTGGGTAAATAAATAGGTCACTGACATAAGCTGCAACATAGGCAGGCTATCTCATCTCAGTGCAGTGGTCAGATACCATAACAAAATAAAAGGTTTGCATATGCATTGCAACCAAATGAACCTCAGTAGATGGTGTACGGTTAGTGAAGGGCTATATGTTGCACTATGGCTGCAAGCTGCCCACTCATGATATAAAGCTCAGTTACACTGATAAAGATTCCTAGAGTGATGTAGTGGATAAAGTGATGGACTTGGGACTCTGGAGAATAGGGTTCGAATCCCCACTTGGCCATGGAAGCTCACTGGGGGAATGGCACTGGTAAAACCAATCCTTAAATATCTCACTTACCTTGAAAGCCCTATTAAAGTTGCTATAAGTCTGTTCTGACTTGATGGCACAGAATACACACACACACACACACACACACACACACACACACACACACACACAGAGAGAGAGAGAGAGAGAGAGAGAGAGAGAGAGAGATACAATTCCAGGAGGCTGTTTGTGTACATCTTCGATCACATAACTTTCAGAGTGTCGGTAACTCCCTGTTCTTGAACCCTGATGTGAACTAACTTGTTTCTTTCCTTCTTAGAAGCTTGTGAAAAACTCTTGAGCAGCAAAAAACAAAGTATCTAAATGATATGAGGTTCAATTAACTTGAATAGCAGCAACAAATTTAGCAATTGCTACTGTTAAATAAGGATTTCTTCCTTCTAATAGTGCCAGATCAGGGTCTTCAGGAAATATTATTTCTAATAAATCCGATAAAGGTTTAAATGCTCTCTCATAGTTGCATAAAAAGGGCAGGAACACAGAATATGTGAAAAAGTATCCAGGCTAGTGCTGTCACATGGACAAACTGTCAGAGTAAGGTTGTCCTAGCAATCTACTTGTTCCAATAGTTCCAGATATTTTAGTTGTCCAGCAGAATTTGCTCTTTCTGCATGTTATGATACTGTTCCTTCCAGGCTACTTGGGGAAAAAAACACATCCAGAAACATGTACATTGAAAGAAAATAATTCTGAGATACACATATAAAAGCCAATATCCTAGTGCATTTTGTTAGTCTTTAAATGTGCCCAGAGAGTCTTTGTTGTGGCCACTTATAGATCAGCAAAATGTCAGAAGGAGCTGATAGGTGTGGCCATATGAGTTCCCAGCCAACATCCTTCTGACTGTGTGGATATTGGAGTGGTGCAGAGGTATCTGAGTGCTGAGGACAGAGGCTAGCAGGGCAGTAAATGTTGGAAGTAAAAGAGAGAGATGGGGGGGGGGAACCTCTCAATTGTCACATGGGCTTGTCCACCATGTCTCCTCTGATATTTCCTAAATGGCCATTTGGTCATATGCTGTTGCTTTACTCCTCCACCCCTCTCCCACTTAGAAGCCACTGAGGGTAATGAAGCACAAAAATAGGAGGAATTTTCTATTTCTATGCTGATCCAATCAGTACGTGGTCAGCAAGTGCGTTTTGCCAACACAGCGATGTAGCCGCGCAAAAGAGCAGAGCAGAAGTTGTTTGAAGACATAAAGAAGAATTCTAACATCTCTTTGAAAACAAATGAGAACAAAGTCCCAAGTATATAAACAGTTTTGTAACGTTTGTGGTTGTAATATTCATAGACAGATAGATAGCCCCATAGACCCAGAGAATGTTACACTAGCAGATCTGAGATCTATCAGTGCCAAACCCACTAAAACCAGCATATCTTTGAGTTTAGATTGCACTGCCTGTCATGCTGTTTCCCTGTGTTAGGTGGAAATAGCAGCAGGTGAGTTCTTTTCAATACTGGCTACTGCCAGCAGATTCCAATGCATGGAAAGCGGCTTTTTTCTAGGTAGTTTTTTTCCTCCTGCATTGTCTGTGAGTACATTTCCTGAAACAATAAACTTAAGTTTTCGTTTTTCGGTGAAGATAAGTTTCTATACTAGTTGTCATTACATGCTGTCAAGTCGCCCCCAATGTGTGATGACCCTATGAATGCTTGACCTCCAAAAGGCCCTGTCATTAACAGCCCTGCTCAACTGTTGCAAACTCCTGTCTTCCTTTATTGCACCAATCCACCTTATACATGGTTTTTCACTTTTCCTTCAACTTTTCATAGCATTATTGTCTCTTCCAGAGAGTCTTGCCTTCTCACCAGAGCAGTTATTCCTGTTTAATATATTTAATCACAATAGTAGCCCAAGGCACTCTGCTAGCAAAATAAAACTGGCCCTAAATCCAGTTGCTACTGCTAACTAGAGTAGACCCATTACGTAAAGTGCTAAACGACAAGTTATCGCTCATGTAAGTCCCACTGATTCTATGGATCTATTGTAGCTGGGAAAACCCATTGAATCCAGGCCTGAATATTCTTAACAGTTCTGCTTTCCTGTTAAAACCTTTGTGGCTGATGTGACTGACTGACTGAATAGCCTGAAAGTCAACATAAATATTTACTGGGACGGCAGGCTATGCACAGATATTTCCCTGTGTCTAGGTATTTGATATTCATCTTCCCTTCTTATTCCTTTTAATGTGAAGCAAAAGTCAAGATAAATTAAAGAGTGTGTTTGTATCTTTGTTAGAGAAAATAATCAGCTAGAAAACAATATACAAAGGAAATACATTTCATGTTAAGGCTTTCAAGGGATTATTGAGAAAGGAATAAAAATAACTTGCCAGTGTTTTCATTTTTTAAAAAACACCTTTTGTCTTTAAGCTGCAATAATTAGTTTCACTCTCATATGCCAAAGGAAGAGATATTTTACTCAAAAGATGCAGGTTTATGCACCTGAGAACCCATTTTAGATAACTATACTTCACCCTATTTCATTAGCAGCATTCTGCTTGACAGGAGCAACTTCTTCAAAGGAACTTCCCCTTTCAAAGAGGATAATAAGCTATCTCTTGCAAAATGTTTTCTCCCTAGGGAGGAGGTGTTTGTCATCTTCATGTGCTTATTTGCAAAGACACGAGGAGGAGCTGATCGTGGTCGTAGCTACTGGTTCTACTCCAAAACTCCACTTGTTCACATACGTTGGCAAAAGGGATGGACGAAACATACCAGATATTTTAGCTTAAAGCTGTTATGGACTGTGAGGCTTAGGAGAGAGATTTTGAACTTTATGGAAGGGGAAAGAGCCACACAAGAGTATTGTGGGGAAGGGGGCCACCTGGAGGACATGAGGGAACTGGATTGGCAGTAGGAGAGGAATAGATTCAGCCACAGGCACCCAAGGTTTCTCACCCCTGACCTAAGGCACAGCCTGCATAATTATATTGCCAACCGCCCACGGAGTGCTTTCAGCGCTATGTAAGCAGCACACTTTGCTTGTGCTTTTGGGTTCCCTTGCAAGCACTCTGATGCTTTCAGGTCTTCTCCATGCCCCTGGAGCTTAATGAGCTGCATTTGTGGACCGGGTTGCATGTCAAGAATTTCCTTGGCTTGACTGAAAAGGTGCTGTGCACAATACTGCCACTAAGGAAGGGCTCAGAGGCAGGGAAGATATCACCACGCAACCCTCCTCCCTGGCCCTCATTCTGGAGGAATGGGAAAGGAAGCAGCCAGCTTAGATGGGTGAACCAAGTCCCACCCAAAGCCAACGCTGGAGGAGGAAGCACCAGCAAACCTGTCAGCATCAAGTGGCAAAGGGGTGGAGAGAACCGTGCATCGGGGAGGACGACAAACGCTGCGGGGGAGAATCCTCCCATACCTGCCCTCACGGTGGGCATACTGACCTTTGCTCCAGAGAGTGAGACCTAGCATGAGACTTGGGCACTCTTTTAATTCAGATCCTGAACTAGAGTTTTGGTATTTCCCCTGACAACCCAGGCTCACAGCTTGAGTGTACTCCTGGATGACTCCTCTATACAGCTTAGGTTCAGGCTGTCTGAAGAACTGTGCCTCCTTCTGGTGACCAATGAAGATCACACTTTTAAGGCTGGCTTTTTACAATGAACTGGGCAGTGATGAGTTTTAACTTTGATGACTGTATATTATTATATGTATGTTTTAACTTATTGTTAAGGTGTTTTAAAAATAGTTTTAACTGATTGCTTTAATTCTTGTATATGTTTAATTTTTTGCATGTAATAATTTATAATGTTTAAACTGGTTCATCTTTTAATAATTTGTAAGCCACCTTGGATCCCACAATTGGGAGAAAGAAATAGAAATAAAATAAATTAAATTGAAAATAGTAATAAACCTGCAACATCTGATCAGGATGAGATAAGTACTGTTCTCTTTCTTTCCTCACCCTACTCAAGCTATGCAATGTCATGCCAAATAAAGGATTTTGATGAATTCAAAGGTTTGCCAAAGTTTAATGTTTTTTTCCTTTAATGCATAAAACAAGCATAAAAGCATAAAATAATACAATAATAGAAATAAAATAATAAAATAAGCATTCTCAAAGAGATTAACAAGATGTGAAATTAATTTGGAGAACTTGTGAAGCAGGCAATAAGTTTCATCTTTCCATGACTTGTTTAATGAATTTACCAGTCCTATAGGATACATAGTAGTCTGTGCCAGCTAGCAAGCAAGCAAAATAGGTTTATTGCGTGGCACACAGGCCATTGCAACATACATCAGATAAAGCAATATAAAACAATATAATATAGTCCATTACAATATAGTACAATAAAATATTAAAAGCCATTTAGAATCAAATCAAGTTGATTTTTATTATGGCACAAAGTTTTAACATCTAAGGAGAGGACAAAAGCAGATGGAAGACATTAACCAATGCCAGCAGAAAGCACTTATCGCAAGGGGAATAATTCCAAAGATACAGTTACTTAAGTATTAACTTAATTGATAGAGGCGGGGGATACAGATTTCATTTTTAACAATGTAGAGATATATGTATTCTCGAAGGCTTTCACAGCCGGGATCCAATGGTTGTTGTAGGTTTTTCGGGCTGTAGGTTTTTCGGGCTGAAAAGCCCTCAGAACATGGCCAAACAGCCTGAAAAACCTACAATAACCAATGTAGAGACAAACCGTGCCATTCGGAAAGTTTTGTCTCTGTCAGAAAGTAGGATCTTGAGCTTTTCTTGTTCAGAATTACTAGAATATTTTTTGTAAAATAGGGTTGAGAAGTCTTTCGGGATAAGTCTCTAATAGTGGACAGTAGAGCAGTACATGTGCCAAATGCTCCACTGATTTTTGATCACAAGAGCAAACTCTCTCGTAGTATGGCATTTGTGTATAGCATTCTAATAAACTGGCTAGTGGTAACATATCAAAACATGCCCGAGTAAAAGCTTTTCTATAATCAAAACTCATTAAATCAGCAAATTAAAATGGAAGATTTAAAGGCGAGGATAAAATGTTCTTATATAAAGGGGCTGTTTTTAGGGTGCGTAACAAACCTAAATTGGTTTGAACCCAGTGGTCGGACAATCTCTGTTTCAGTAAATGTTTTGCAGCGGGCAAGCCAAGGTGTCTCACATACTCTTCAGAGAATCCAAGTTTAGCAACTAGTTGCAGTGCAAAAAGTTTCCACGATCCAAAATTCATCTCCCCATATGATGCTATTAAGAATTCTGACTGAGTGATGAACAAAATTTTCAGCCAGTAATTAATTATTAACTTATAGACTAATGTCATTATTGACATTAGTACCAGTTCTAATCTAAGAAACGCTGAGGGGGTTGAAGGGGGGAATGTCAGGAGTAATCGAACAAATTAATTTTGGATTACATCTAGGGAGGTTAGGTTTCCAGTTCCCCATATTTCAGCGCCATACAGGATCTGGGGAAGTACCTTGATTTTGTAAATTTCACGGATGGGTGGGACCAAATGCCCTCCTTTGGTTCTATAGAATCTAAGTATACCAAACACAGCTTTTTCAAATTTCTGCTTTGCAAAGTCAATCTGAGCCGCCCAGGAACCTGACTGGTGGAACATCATGCCCAAATATTTTTAATGAGTTACTGTTCTAATATTCTCCCATCCATTGACCATTTATGAGCCTGAGGTCTTCTGTTGAAAACCATAATTTTGGTTTTCTCATAGTTGATATTATGGGAATTTTCCTTAAAATAGTTACTAAATTGTTTCAATAATCTTCTAAGTCCTATTTGAGTATGAGATATTAACAGGGTATCATCTGCATAAAGTAATATTGAAATAGCCTTTCCACCTACTCTTGTGGGGAAGAAATGTAGTCCCGTTAACCTATCCACCATGTCGTTGACATATAAGAGCAATGGAGCCAGGATGCAACCTTGGCAGACACCCTTAGATGTTTTAACTATATTGGATAGTTGGCCAGAAACACCAACTCTGACCTTTAGAGGAGAGTCAGTATGCAGATCCTTAATTCTTGCTAGCAATCTAGGATCTGTTCCAAGGTTTATAAGTTTTTCCCATAGTTGTCCTCTTGGAAAGGGATCAAAAGCAGCTTTGAGGTTGATAAAGGCCACATATAATTGTCCAGAGGATACTATAGTATATTTGTTAATTAGATGATTTAACAAAAAAATATGATCCGATTTGGAGTGACCCTCCCTGAAACCAATCTGTTCAGGGGATAGAAGATTATTTTCTATTACCCAGACTTCCAGTTTAAGGAGAAGATGTTGTGTGTAAAGTTTGCCTATGACATCAAGTAAACTTATAGGTCTATAATTAGCTGGGTCTTTTCACTCTCCTTTCTTAAAAATGGGCACAACAATTGAGGAGGTCCATTCCTTCGGGATACTACCCTCCATATCTATATAGGTGAAGAGAGTGGGTAAAATCGGGGCCCACCAGTCCTGTAAAGATTTAAGTAAATCAGGAGGGATATAATTTTCCCCAGGAGCTTTGCTGCTAGCAGGAATGAAACTATACATAAGAAGGAAGTGTTCTTGATCCCAGTTGTTAAGGGTTTAACAACTGGGATTTGGTCCATCAGATCTGCATACAGAGGACATTCCATTAGAAAATGTACCATGTCCTCTGTTTTATACCATCCTGCTGGGCAATGTTTGCCTGTACCACGTTGGTCCATATAATGTCCCTGAATATCTTTCAACTGCAGCAAGTTCAATCTGCATTTAGTTAGCAGATGTCTCAGCTCATGTGCACTAACAAGGGACAAATACGGGTTCAGCTTTCCAAAAGGCCAGGAAAAACCTTTGTATAACCCATTGGAGCTTCAGCTAGCTCCATGTTTTATGGTTCAATTGTCTATCCTTGTTTTTTGAAACGGTGTATGTACTAAACTGTTTTTTCCCCCTTCTTTTTCATTATTATGCTGGCATTTATTATGTGAATTTATGACATTGTTCTGAAATGTGATTTCCATCATCTGTTGCAATCCACATTTATAGTGAGCTGCTTTGGACTCCATTTTATTACTGGGGGGCGGGTGAGGGAAGGCAGACAAAGAGAGGGATGGTGAATTTATACTCACAAAGTGAAAGGTGCTCTTCCTGAATGTTTGTTTTTCCTTTCCAGATTTCTTTCCATGATTCTGATGCTAGCTTTGCAGCATTTTAAACTAAAAGTGTGCTTTCATTTTGTAACGCACAGGGTGGGTGTGTCATGAAAGCAAAACCCAATTGTTTCATTCCTTTTTTATTACAGACAAATGTAACAGGTGTCTTCCATTCCTTTCTTTCAATCTATTTGATCCCAACTGCAGCAGGCAAGTCAGTCTGAGGTCAAAGGGAGAGAGAAAAGAAAGAGGCAGAAAGCAGGAAGATTGGCACGCTATACATGTTCAATGTGAAACTCAGAGAATTTCCAGCGAAAGGTTTCAACAGCCTGCAAGGAACACTTGGGAAGAGACCGTACCTTGAACATATCTCTCCTTGAAGATTCAGACAGGTTGAAGGCAAAATGTCTCAGCCAGATCTTAAGCTGTTACAGAGGAAGGGATGTTAATGAAAGTGTATCTTATTATTTTATTACTGCATGGACAAGGTAAAATGTTATTCTGAAGGTTGCACTCTCCCTACTTGCAATAACCCATCCTAAAATAAATCTTTTAAAGCAGCCATTCCCAACCTATCTTTGGCTATGGTCATAAACACAATATGAAAAACTATATAAGCCTAACCAGGATTGTATAAGTTGCATGATGACCCTTATAAGGTGGTGTATGAACAACTGTTTCCAGTCTGTGGCTCCCTTCAAATGTGCTGTGTCTCATATGGCCCCTATTGACAATGGCTGCTCAAAAGGATAATGCTTTGTGCCCTCAACCCACAAATAAAGTGGCAAGACAGCAGAAATGGGTTTTAAACCTGGGCCACAAGTTTATTAACAATGTAATTACCTAACCTGAGATAGCGCAGCAACCCTAGGATGAGTCCTTTGGCCTGATGCCCTGCTATACATTGCCAGCCTTGCCCCAGCTAGCTCAGTTGGGAGCCATCTTTGAGTCCATCTCCACCCTAATGAATTGAATTCATAACCTGAGTCTGCCTCAGTGGGCCATTCCTGCCTGTGTACCTGAATCTCAAGATTCGTGATACCCATTCAGAGGACCCAATTACCGAATGGTGTCCTATGGGTCTCACCACTACCACCTCTTTCCCTGCACTACCCACCAGGCTGTTACCTATTTATACACAACACCTCCCCTGATCTTTCTCTACTGCCCCATAAGAAACACAATGGAATAGGCAAAAATTATCCAGGCCCCTTTGTTAAATACACCAATCAGAGGATACTGGATCCAAATATCTATCCAACCCCCATCAGGCAACCAATGCTTCACTCTGGCTTACAAGGCGAGCCAGCGGGCCATCTGACAAAATCACCGCCATTGTACTCCATGGAAACTCACTGATCCTTGTTCTTTCCCCACTACCTGCCATGGGACAGGGCTAACCTAGCTATGCCCCGTGCCCCCCACCAAGCCAAGAATCTCAGCATGCAGGCCCCTCTGTAAATCCCTCAGAAATATTTCCATATCCATCTCTGACAAATGAACCCCATCACCTCTGTAAATGTGATCCTTCCAGATTCCCAGGTGTCCTATCACATAGCCCAACTCCTTAACCACTGCCCTACAAATCTCCTTATTAACCTTTCGATGGGCCCTATTTATACAGTGTGGATCACCCGCCCAATTGTAGACCAAACAATTCTTGTCAGTGGATACCTAGTCTTCCATGCCCACAGGTCCCTCAATATATCCAACACAATAGACTTGCCACTACTTTTGACCAAGTCATTACCACCCAAGTGGATCAACAAAACATCTGGGGGTGAGCCTGAAACTCCAGAAGATGCCACTTCATTGAACTCTTCTCAGAGCATGCCTCTCTGCCCTCTCCACTGCAACCATGCAGATGATCCTAGTCCTACGTCTCAACCACAAGCCATTCTGGCAGCATATGTTGATGCACAGTAAATAAAACTGGCCCGCCAACAGGATCCTCCATCACCACCTTGGATGCTCCAAACCTGTAAACAAAATAAACAGAGCCAGGAGTCAACCTAGAACTGGCATATCAAGAACACAGAGGCTGGCTAGCTGCTGTTGATGCTGCCCCAATACAAAAAGAGTGGGTCCCAAAGGACATCCTTCCAGGCCCACGAAAGTGGAATCCGTAAGTTTCCAGAATTGGTATTTAGTCAGCGGCAAACCATTGCTGCGACAGAACAAATAACCCTGTGTTTCTCTTCAATGCCTAAGATACACCTCTAGTGCCTGGACAGGACATAGTTCTTTGATAGAGCATGGCCCCAATGTGATGTTTGCCCCTCTACCATCTAGTCAGCCTTAGATCTCCATATATGCAGATGTATCCTATTTGCCATCACTACTACATCTGAAAGCTGTAATGCCACTTGGGATATGTCACCCTTGCCAGCTGCCATGACTTTGCTAACTCTCAAGACCCCATAAAATGCCAGTAATGTCACTGCCTGAAAAAGCAAGGCTTCATAACTATCCCTACATATGCCTCCCCATGTTTGACTAAACCGTACTAAAATGGCAGGAGTCATTGGGGACTGATCATCTGGCTTCCTAGCCCTTTCCTTACTCCACCCTTTGATAATCTTACGTATCCTAAAATTGGCTGTCATGTCAACGATCCCCAAAACCTTGGCTTGAAAGGCCAAAGCCAACATTTTTCCTTGAGTAGAGCTTGGTGCCAATCGCTTCCTAAACAAATAAACCCAAAACTGCTGAAGGTGCTCAACCGGCACAGGGCATGCCTGTCAAAGGCCCTCCTTCACCCAAAAGACCTGAAATTCCTCACTCACATTAGCATGACCCCAGCAAGTACACGGTGTAAGTGTCAACCCTATTGCTCATTCAGCTTCCCATTTCCAATTAGCCATACCTCAGCTGGAAGAACCTCGGGACACTTGCAAGCTCCCAGAGCCAACGCCCTGAACTGCTCGATCTGTTGATGGGACAGAGCATCAACTATGCTATTATCAAGACCTGAAATGTGTTGTGCCTGGACGACAATCTTATATTGCAAGGTGTGTAAAACAAATACCCAAACTAGCCTCATCACCCACACTGATTTGGAAGACAAGTTGTTGATGACATGGACCACTGCCAAGTTGCTGCACCAAAATCGAAGAAAGGCAGATTTAACGTCACATTTCACCATCTCCACCCCTAAACTGCAAGAGTGCACTATGCGGACTGTGTCATCAAATGAAGTATATCGCACTGAGCAAAGCTCCTGTGGAATACCATCATTCACTGAGTCACGTTCTGGGTACGAAAGGTGGTGAATAAGTCTGAACTCATCTGGGACTTTTTTAGGCACCAGCCCTAAAGGTGATACCTTAAGGTGCGGGACCGGTGGCTGGGTAAAAGGGCCTAAATCTCTCCCCTCTCAAACTTCCTTCTCTATCTTTGCCCTAACATTTGGCAGGTGCCTTATCCTCAGGCCCCCTTCCCCACTCCCCCAAGGAGCTTCTGCTGGGGTAGGCGTCTGACCCTATCCTTCTGTGCCAGACATGGGATATAATTTGGTTCTCCTCAGGTCCCTGCCTTTTGGGGACTATTCACTCCCATTAGGCAATCACCTGACTCCAGCCACGAAAGAATGTATTTGAAAAGGTGACTATGTAGATGTTTTTGAACTGCTAAACCGGAAGGTAGACGCTAAGGAATTGGAAGACTGCTGCTGGGTGTCCAATTCTATCTCCGAAAAGGTCAATGTTGACGCTGGTCCTTCATTTTTTTCCTCCACCAATGGGAGCCCAAACTCCTGGGCCAAGTTTTGAAAAGGCTCCATCAGCAGCCTACAATGCCTAGACCAGTGATGGCGAACCTTTTTGAGCCCGAGTACCCAAACAGCAACATAAAACCAAATTATTTCTTTCGAAGTGCCAACACTGCAATTAAACCTGAATACTGAGGTTTTAGTTTAGAAAAAAAAAAACTCATACAGTTGTCTGAACTAATCAACACCTTTTGTCTTCAAAGAAAAAACAATAACAGAACTTTCAATGATAAAAACACTTTTTAAATTGAAAAATAACCATTAACTCTAGTAAATGGAAAAAATATTAAAGCAATACATTGTACACATAGTCTGAAGCCAGGTAATTTATACAAACTTTAAAAATAATTATATGCATGTATTTTTTGATAAGGGATACTCAACTTGGCATGCTTTTGCACAATTAATGTGATTTTTGACGTTGTATGCATGCTGATAATTTGTCAAACCTTGGCTCATACGCTGTTAGTTTGAGAGCAACACATGCAGCACTCATGTCATCTGTCAGTCTGTTTCTGGTATCAGATTTGATATAATTCAAAGCTGAAAACAGCTGCTCACAAGCATAAGATGACCCAAACAAAGTAAGAAGAGCAATCCCAAGTGCTTTCATTGACTTAAAATTATTTGGCAGAGAATTCCACACTTTAAGGATTTCATTTTCAGAACTACTAACTATGCTGTCCTTTGTCATCCCTTCACACTCTATTTTCTCCAGTGTTGCACGCAGGTCATAGAATTTATTTTTCCAGATACAGTTTTCTTGAAATTCCAATAGCTCCATTTCCAGATTTCCAAAATCTAACCACTGTAAGCAGGAAAGATCAAGTTCTTCAAATTTGGCTTTATCTGGAGAAGTAAGAAAACACAGGGTTGTCTCAATCTTATGGAACTGTAAAAATCTGTTCCTAAAATTCTCCTTTGCAGCTGCTACAATGCTAGAAAATTCCTTGTAGATTTCCTGATGGCTTGCAGGATTGTCCGTAAATGTAGAATTTTCCAAATGCATTTTTAGATTTGCAAAATATTTCAGCTGCCCACTTTCAAGGTCTCTCTCTCAAAAACCTGCAGTTTTCTCCCAAATGTTCTGATGTCACAAAACATCCTTTCTGCTGTTTTCCCTAAACCTTGCAGTTTTTCGTTCAGTACATTGAAGTGTGCTGTAAAATCCATAAAAAACATGAGGTTGGTAAGCCAGGCCATATCAGTGACCTGTGGATATTCTTGTTCCTTTTCAGTCATAAACAGCCTAATTTCATCCGAGCAGGCTACAAATCTCTCCAGGACTCGTCCTCTGCTCAGCCACCAGACATTATTGTACATAAATAAAGTATTATACTGTGCCTGAACCTCATCGAGAAGTGCTTGAAACTGCCGAAAATTAAGAGCGCGAGCCATGATGTAATTCGCCATTTTGGTGACAGCTCTGAGAATATAGTCTAATTTTTTGCTGCTTTCCCTGGCACAAAGAGCTTCTTGATGTATAATACAATGAAACTGAATGACCGGATGTTTTGCTTCTTTAACAAGGAACTGTATGAAACCAGATGTTACCCCCACCATGCAAGGTGCCGCATCACTAGTAACTAAAACTACTTTTTCTGCTCTTATGTCTTGTGACAAAAAAGCTTCCATCACAGCATTGTAGATATCTCTCCCTTGTGTTCTTCCAGGCAAAGACAACAGTTTCACCAGCTCTTCTCTCATGATGTCACCAACAGCATAACGCAAAATTACTGCTAGCCTTGCATGATTATTTATATCTGTGCTTTCATCCAAGCACATGGAGTAACAGGCTGCCTGTTGTAAGTCAGTGGTGAGCTGCTGACTAACATCACTTGCCATACGCAGGACTCGATCTTTAACAGTATTTCTGCTAAGTGGCATCTCAGATATGTGTTGCAGAATTTTATCCTTGTTTCGGAAATCATGAAAAAGAGCATTACTCCCAGTCAACATGGCCGTTTTGATAAAATCCCCATCGGAGAGGGGCTTACCATGTTTTGCTATGCAGAGTGAAATTTGAAAGCTGGCAGCTGTAAGATGATTTGTTTTAGAAAGATAGTTACAAAAACTAAGATGCTGGGAGCGATATTTCCTCAATTTCCCTTCAAGGAACTCTTTCCTTTCAGCTTCACCAAGTTCAGCAACACTTTTGTGGTTGGTTTCAAAGTGATGTCTGACACTTGATGTGCGAGACACAACACTTTCACCACACAGAATACATAATGCTTTCCCACTGCATTCAATCATTCCAAATGACTCTGTCCAGGCCTCTTGGAATGATCTCCCACTATCTGTTTTCAGTTTTGCTTTTTTTGCTGTACTCATTTCTTTCGTGTTCAAGATTTGGAGTCTACAAAAAAAAACAAAATTTATATTTTAAAAAAGATGGATGAAGCACCCAATACAAATCTACCCCTACCAAAAATATTATTGTCACATTTACACATTTTGTCTGTCTGGTTCTTTATTGATTCTTCCAACTGACAGCTCTTTTAGAAAAAAGTCAGGTGCAAAATGCTACACTGAATTAAATGCACCCTATTTATAAAGCTTATTAAATACATTGAAATCCTGGACTAGTTTCCTCCAAAGTAAGCCAACCCGCAGAAAAGCAGCTATATACAGGAGTGCAAACTTTTAAAGTGTATACCTACATTTTATACACTACATAAAGTGTATACACACATTTAACTTATTTGAAATTTAGTGTTGGAAACGAGTTTTAAAGATATCATGACTTGTCAGAGAGATAAGTAAAGCAAATTAAGTGTGGACTTTCACTAGAAGCTAAAATAACCAAACAAAGGGTACTGTACTACAGTGGCATCATAAGAAGACAAGCTCACTGGAAAAGGCAGCAATGCAGGAAAAAGTGCAATGCAGTAGGAAAAGATGAAGACTGCACATGAGATGGATTGACTCAATAAAGAAACCCACAGTCTTGTTTGGTGTTGCAGTCAAAGTAGGACCAGGAGCAGAAAGACTGGGATTCAGATTTTGGGAATAAACTATGATACTCTTGCCTGCTTTGGGGATGAGAAATAGAGAAACGCGATTGCTACACACTTCAGACTTCTGCTGTTCTCTGCAGAAACTGCAGACCTAAATGCAGTGGAGATTAACTTTGGAAGGTTCCTTTTTTCATGGTTTTATGAAAGAGTCAAGTCTCTCTGTCTCTCTCTCTCTCTCTCTCTCTCTCACACACACACACACACAAACCCTTCCTCCCTCCATTTTCAACAATTAGTTGCTTCAGTTCAGTATGTCAATTTCCTCTCATTACATTTAAACAAGCTGATGAATCCACCCGTCCCTCTCTCGCACCTTCCTTCCCGCCTTAATTGAAGCCTTCCGTCCTGCTTGCCTCAGTTCCTTTTTTCATGGTTTTGAGCCAGTCTCTCTCTCTCTCATACACACATACACACACACACTCTCCCTCCCTCAATTTTCTACATACATTTAAACAAGCTGATGAATCCACCAATCCCTCTCTCGCACCTTCCTTCCCGCCTTAATTGGAGATTTCCACCTCCGGCGGAAGTAGTCATTCACAAGCCGGATTGACTGCCCGGGGCTGTTCTACAGCTGTAAACAATAAAGCAGCCTTATCTCCGATCTCTAAAAGAACTGATTTACAAGTGCCGCAACCAAGGAAGGTAGCAGGGAGAGGTGGCTGACGATCATGCAGTTTGAGGTTCGGCTGCGGAGGGTCGGGGGGTCGGGGGGTAGCGCTCCGCTTGTGTGCCGAGGGAGAGGGATTATTATATTTTATGCATCCCAGCCACATGGTGCATCCCAGCCACTTGGAGTGCACACCCCAATAATGAAAGTGCTGCGCCATGCAGCTAGGCTCAGGAGCACAACACTACATATCCATCTCTCCCAAAGAAAGCCTCAAAAAGAGGGTGCTCTGCCACGTGCTTAGCCTCTTTTTGAGGCTTTCTTTGGGAGTTTCCAAAGCTTCCCCCGTTCAGGTAACTGGATGGGATTATAGCATCTCATGTTATCTTGGGTGGAGAGCAAGGGAGCTCCGCCTTGGCAGCGCGTGCACTGGCAGAGCCAACATGGTCACTCACATTCCTGCCTCCCCATTGGCAGAGGGAGAATGGCCTCTTCCTCCCTCCCAGCTGCAGAACAGTTGGATAATGGAGGAGGCACTTCCCTGTAAGTATCATCTAATTTTAAAATGTTGAGTCTGTATATGTTATGGTGTTTGAACAGCTTATTCTGTTTTTGAATATTGTATTGTGGAATGATCAGTTATACAAACAAATGGAACTGAACCTACAACCATCTGCTAAGTATTTTTCCCACCCAGAGCCCTCACAGTCACAGAGACAAGCAGAGGGATGTGAAGAAAAGGGTACAAGATCCCATGCCAATTACATTAGTCTTTTCCTTCTACAAGAAGGAAGGCCCCTTCATATGTTACTTCCAAGAAGTAAGCACTTTGTGATTAGTGGGAGGTCAGGCAGTAATGTGCTTCTGTGTTTACCCAAAATTGCTGCTTGAAGGCTATAATGGGTTGATGAGAGTCATTAAACTGTAACTGAATCCTAACAAGAAGCTCTGTGACTTGCTGGTTCCTACATCTGGGAATTAGTTAAAGGACCTGTTTTTTTTTGGGGGGGGTACTTCCTCTGATACATGACCTAAATGTACTCCCTGAGTCATCTCACTTGAGGCTCAGGTGAATGCAGTCCTCAGAGTGCCTGTAGGCATCTTCGATTGGTCCACCAGCTGCAACCATTTCAGTAGTTTATCCACTGGTTACATAGCATTTATGGCTACCAACAAATACTGAAATCCATGTGAATTGATACATAATGGTCTTAAAGGCTGAATTATTAAGGGTGCAGTTGCAATGCAGAAAAATTCTTAAGTTATGTGAAATGTTGATTGAAGTTCTCAAATGTTTTGATCAATACACAATCCTTTTTTTATCTCCTTAGAGAAAATATTGATACTCAGGCTTCTCCTGTCCTTTTTCTTAGAAAAAAGGAACATTTTACTGACCAAGTGTCTGATTTAAAATTGACCTCCTGAGGTCTATCTGCTTGCTTGCTGCAATTTGTTGCAATACAGTTCTGTGACCATGATCTTATTCTGTGCCACCATTTAGAACTATAATATGTCTTTGGAGACAAAATTGTAACTTTTTCTGTAGCTACTGTGATGAGAAGTTCTTCTCTCTGCACTTTCTTAATCTGTTTATAGCAATAATATATCCCCCTCACAGGGTAAGGTACACATACATATTCCTTTTTCTCTTAGAGGGCTTAACATTTTTTTTCCATGTCTTCCGGACAGTAATTACACTATGTTTCAAATCCAGAAACTAAGTATGTAAATCTTTTAGATTTCTTATTTTATCTTTATCTGATTATCCAATCTTATCTGATACTCCTGCCTGGCTTGCCAAAAATGTCAGAACCCAGATAAGTTGTTTGACTCCCCCAGGAATCGTATAGAGATACATAGACCCCCTAAGCAAAGATCAGAAGCCTGTTGTCCATCACAGCAAGCATTTATGCCAATTAAGGGTCAACCCCTGAATGAAATAAAATAATCACAGACAATCATATGAATGCTCATCTGAGTAAATTATTTCTTGTTGCAATAATTCCAGGCAACATCAGATTATCTATCTATCAAGCTTTATTTATTTGCACTATTTCTAGTTTCCATATGCACAAAATTACTTTAGAGTTGTTGAAACATTCAAAAGTCTTACAGCCAGGTAAAAGCTGTAGGCACATACGCTTAAAAATACATGAAAAGTGAACTTAAACTGTAAGCACATACTTAAATCAAAAATATAGGAGCATCTTTTTTTGAGTAAAAAGGAACAATGAAAGTATTTCAGGTTACATTATAAAAATGCAAAAGCATAATAGTTCATAATGATGGAAAATGCATCTCTAAGTATTAAAATTATTAAAAGGTTAAAAAGCATTATTGTAAGCCTTAATTTAAAAGCATGGAAAATATCAAAATTGTTAACAGTAAAAATATATAAAGCAAAAGCACTACTTAGTCTCTAAGCATGTACAGAGGACACACAGAAAAACATTATCTCACCCATCCTTACAAAATCCATTTGGTTATTGTTGCCTACGAAACCTCCTCCTACACTGCTACAGCTTCTTTAATGGCTAATATCCAAAGTGGCATGGAGTTATGATGGATGTTTGTTCATTCATTCAAGACTGTGTGTGCCCTATCACCATATATATATAACTCTTACAGATCGTTTTCATATCCCTTTATCTTGTTTTGCTAATTTAGGATTTTCAACTTGTAGGAATTTCTACATGCTCTCATTCAATTTAAATTTTCATTGACTCAGATCCAGTTTCATTTTCCTAATGTTGACAAAACTGTTGACATAACATTTATTTAGACCATCTTTTAACCTTAGGAAATTGGTACCTTTGTTTTTGGTACTTAAGTATAATGTGTTGCTGAATTTCCTAGGGTTCATCTAGAACCCCAGTGGGTCTCCGAAGGGCGATGAATAGGTTCAGCCAGTTCTGTAACAATAATCAGCTAGAGATTAACTATCATAAAACCAAGGTTGTATCATTTGGCAGGAGACCTAAAAAAAGGGTGTGGAGAATTAACAGACACAGGATTGAACAGGTAACTACAGTGGTGCCTCGCAAGACGATGTTAATCCGTTCCAGACAAATCGCTGTCCTGCGAAAACATCGTCTTGCGAAACCAAATTTCCCATAGGAATGCATTGGAATTTAATTAATGCATTCCGATGGGAAAGAAAAGCACAGAAACTTAAAAAAAAATTAAAAGAAAGTCACTTACCAGGTACTGTAGACTGAGCCCGGCTTCTCATAGTGCCTGGTAGCAGCGAAACATCCAGAAAAGAGCACCAAACAGCTAAAAGCCGGCAGGCAGCAGGCAGCCGGCAGCCATTTTGTGCTCTTCTCCGCTCCTTCCCCCCTCCCCTCTCCCGACCAACAGCTGATAGGAGGCTTCTGAGGCTTTTGCGGCACAGGCAGTGGAAAAGCACCCCAGAGGCTTCTGGAAGCGGGGCTTTGCCAAGAGGTGAGTGGGTGGGGGTGGGGGTGGGGGTGGGGTGGCAGAGGCAGACCTGCCACCCCCCCCACACCACCCCCACAGCAAAGCGCTGCTTTCAGAGGCTTGCCGGGTGCTTTTCCACTGCATGTTTACCTGCTGAAGAAGCCCCGGCAGCCATTTTGTCCTCTTCTCCCCTCCTTCCCCCTCCCCTCTCCCGACGAACAGCTGATGGGCGGGCTAAAAAGAGGCTTTCTCTGCCCTGAAAATTCAGGGGGGAAAGCTGGAAATAAAAAAATTCCGCTTTTCCCCTGCGCCCCGGGAGGCTTCTGAAAGGGGTGGGGGGGTCACGGGAGAGGCCCCCAAACATCGTCGAGCGAAAAGCGCCCATAGGAAATCGTTTTGCGAAGCGCAACAGCGATCGCAAAACCTCATCGTCTAGCAGATTCGTCGTTTAACGAGGCAATCGTCTAGCGAGGCACCACTGTACTTACAAATACCTGGGGGTTATGCTGCACTCAACTGGGGCACGGACAGTCCATCATGAACACGCAGCTTCAGTTGGTCATCAGTCGGCCCAAGCTGTTGCTAAGTTCGCACGAACTAAAGGTGGCCACTACATCCCTGCAGCAATCAAATTATATCAAGCCAAAGCCCTGCCCCAACTACTATATGGGACCTTACTGGGCCCTCCTTCCACTAACTTTGTCCCATTAGAACGAGTTCGATCAAAATTCCTAAGGTCCATCTTCCAGGTCTCCAGTTATGCATCTAATGCTAGTTTACGACTGGAGACAGGGACGATAAAAGTTGAGGCCAGAGTTTCACTTTCCTCCATCAATCCCTTGCTCAAACTTAATCACACAACATAAGATCTAGCATCCCTGGTCCTACGTGACAACTTTCAATCTTCTTGGACCAAGTTGGTACAAGCAAAGCTAAGATACCTGGGATTTTCCCCAGAGGCTATTCTGACTATGGACATAATTCAAGCAAAAACAGCTCTGAGACAAAGAGTACTGGACATAGAGAGACAGAGTGACATCAACCAATGCCCCAACTTCTTAGCTGCAGAGGATAAGAAGTATGCAGCCGAGCAAGCTACATACCTCTCATTATTAGAAATCCCACAACATAGGAGGGCCTTCTTCCTAGCCAGATGGGGAGTGCTCCCTTCAGCCAGACTTGAAGGCCGTTTTAAAAGGACACCTCAATCAGAACGGGTATGCCCATGTGGCTCGGGGGAGCTTGAGTCAACGGAGCACGTTCTGCTCCAGTGCCCATACTATCAGGGCATACGGGAAAAATATATCTTACCCCTAACCAGGAAAATGTCAGGCCCCACGGATGCAGAAAGGGCCAAGCTGCTGCTTATAGGATCCAACCCACAGACAACGAAGCAGTGTGCCAATTTTCTGGCAGCAGCCTGTAAAATACGCAAAGCCCTTTTAAGTCTTGAAAAGTGATTCTAAGGGTGATGAGTCAATCAACGGTCACACAGCAAGGATTAATTCAGTTTTATTGTAAATGTTCCCAACTCATTGGAGTAATTCCTTTTAAAATGCGTACTGTATTTCTGTATACTTTGTTTAGTTTTATTGGTCTTTGACCGCAATAAACTTTTTTACTTTACTTTACTTCCTAGGGTTCAAATTAGAGATGGGCACAAAGCACTTTGTGCCGTTCTGTCTAAGTCATCAGTGCGGCACCACAGGTACTACACGTTCACTTCCCCCACCCCCAACCAGCAGCCCCACTGACCTGCTGGAGTGCACTGCTTCTTCCCTCCCCATTGAGCAATCTTCCATTCTGGCAGGAGCATGGACTTCCCTTCTCCGCATCTTCCAACAGATGCCCACTCAGATGAGGAGGCAGGGCAAGGATTCCTGCAGCGCTGCCTGTGCCATGGTTATTCACCAAGATCTTTGGAGGTTGAAGTAGTGGACTATGAGGCTTCATTATTGTTACCGTACTCTGCTTGGAGATTTGAAGATATAAATGTTCTAATACTACGAGCGAGAAGGATCTTGGAATTGTCGTAGATCGCAAGCTAAATATGAGCCATCAGTGTGATGTGGCTACAAAAAAGGCAAATGCTATTTTAGGCTGCATTAATAGAAGTATAGTTTCCAAATCCCACGAGGTGCTAGTTCCCCTCTATACAGCACTGGTTAGGGCTCACCTTGAGTACTGTGTCCAGTTCTGAACACCACACTTCAAGAAGGATGCTAACAAACTGGAACAAGTTCAAAGGAGGGCGACAAGGATGATCAAGCGGCTGCAAACCAAGCCTTATGAGGAAAGGCTGAAAAAACTGGGCATGTTTAGCCCTGAGAAAAGAAGAGTGAGGGGCGATATGATAGCATTTTTCAAATATTTGAAAGGCTGTCATACAGAGGAGGGGTAGGACATGCAACAATGGGCTCAAGCTAAAGGAAGCCAAATTTTTGTTGAATATCAGGAAAAATTTCCTAACTGTTAGAGCAGTACGACAGTGGAACCAGTTACCTCGAGAGTTGGTGAGTGTTCCAACACTGGAGGCATTCAAGAAAAGCTTAGAGAACACATTCAAGAAAAACTTAGATAATCACCTGATAGATATGCTTTGATTGTATTCCTGTATTGAGCAGGGGGTTGGACCTGATGGCCTTGTAGGCCCCTTCCAACTTCACATTTCTATGATTCTAATAAATAAACAAAATAAATAAAAATGTCAAGATTGCTGCCTATTGTGGTCCCAACTCAGATATCTACAGGTTAGTTTGATCATCTTAAGTTAAGAAGTGTACAGATGATTATGAATGGAAGAACGTTTCATACTTCAGGAACAATTTCCTGGGCAGAATTCAATGGTTAACCCCAGCTAAAGTGCTTGCATTGAATGAATGGGCATTGTTAAATTAACAGCAGAGTCTAACTGATTCAATGGTTTTAATCTAGTTAGAACTAAGAACTGCATTTAACCATTAGATGTGTATTTTCTGAATCAATATATGAACCAGGATTCAATCCTTTTAGGATTTAGTGATACAGATCTCCAAATGCAGATGTGTACAGAAGAGAATATGTTAGAGCATGTGCACACTGAAATCAATGTATTCATGGGAAAATCTGTATCTTAAGTCATTTAATTAAGGAAGCCAGCATGCAAAAACAAAAAAAATATATAAGATGCATCCCTTCACCCTAAATTCATATGTTGGAGGAAGGGTGTGCAAAACTCATTACAAATTGTCATGTATACTGTTAAGCTGCAAACTGTTTCAGAAAGGGATAGAACCAATATAATAGAGGAAACGTCCAGAGATAAACATTGACAAATTTGTCTCTGACAATGTGTAAAGGACATTATTGTATTTGGGGCATTTGGAATAGGTGGTTCCAACCCTATTAATCTAAAATTCTGTAGGTATTACAAAATAAATGTAGCACTCTGCCAGCCCACTATTTATAGGCAAATTTCAAAATCCTGAGTCAGACTAAGAAGAGTCTTTCAAACAGGTGAAGGCAAATAACGGAAATATTTATTTATTATTTATATATTTCTTTCTTACATTTATATACCACCTCATTAGTGCATAGTAGTATTCTGGGCGGTTAACAATATAATAATAAAACATCTAGAATAGAATTAACATTGAAATCAACTCTTGAATCAAATAAGAAGAAATTTTTTTGATAGTACATTGATTGGTTTTAGCTTTGGTTTGGTTTGGTTTGCTGCCGTTGGATGAAAGATAACTCAGTAAAGCAAATGGTTCATTGTGGGACAAAGTACTATGGCCATGTAGTTGGCAACTGAAGAGATCAGGCTCGTCTCTAAAAATGAATTACAGTTATTCTTCTGCTGGTACTCTTAAAAAAGAATCCCTTCCTGACAGATGGCTATCTAAATGTATTTGTATTTCATTAAGATATTTTATCAAAAAATCAATAGAGTTTTCCCATGCACTATTCTGTGATAATACATAGTCAGGACACAGCTGCAAAAGATAGTGATATGATTTAACTACTATTAGGTGCTCAACCAACATATGTTTTCTTTGCAATAATATTTCATTGATTTCTTTTAAAATGGTGATGAAAACAAAATAAGTTTTCTCACTGCATTTTATACTCCACTCTTCTGAAAACTGAACAGCTTCCAAGATAGTGGAAGAAACATGAAGCCAAAGCCTAAAGAACATGATAAGAAACTGCAAATTTTCCTTATTTGCCCAGAGACTGCATATATATTTTGCATTCTTCATTGTCTCCTCATGCTTCAGTGGAACAGTGGAATGTTTCTGCTAAGAAGCTGGGGAAACGAATGATGAACGCCATAGCTTAAAGAAGATAGACAGCTCTCCTGGAAGGTTTTGTTTGCTTTAATATACTTTCTTGCTCACCACGCACAGCCATGGCTTTCTATTTTACTTCATAAGCATCATTGATTCAATTCAGGAGTTACTTCAGAGTTACAGGCTTTATTGATTGATTTTACTTGTAATGGTCCTCGTCTGTGTAAGTGGTGATGCATAAAAGATTGGTTTTAAACTTCCCTCTTATGGTACATTGATTTAGTGTGATGAAATGTGGATATAAGGCCTTAGCTAAGTACTTTTTGCTGCACGAATAATGGCCAGGGAAAGGGTGGGGAAAGAGAAGTGGCTTGGGGTTAAAACCACTTTCAGAATGACTGAGTGATCTGAATGAAGGGAGGGGAATCTTATAAGCAGCAAATGAAGAAACAATGTGAGTGCTAACATCACAGCCCAGTTAATTATACTTGTCTAGAATTCAAGCAGGAGAGTAAAAGAAGCAGCCACCATGATCCGATGATGATGATGTGATGATGAAGTGTGAATCCTCAGCTATAGTTTGGTTTAGAAGTGAAGGCAGGAAATATTCCCAGTATCAATGTGGCTTAGAATAAGGCTATGAAGAAATATCACTGCCATCAAGATTTTGGTCAAGACAAGCTGTCTCAGCATGTTGAGGCAACTCCCTAAAGATATCACAGCACAAGGCCAAGACCACTGGAGAGAGAGTTACTGGGTTTTCCACTAATGTACAGAACTAGTGTCTTTCTAAAACTATGCACATATGCAAGAAGGATGGGCTGGTTGACTAGAAAGGCACAAACAACCCCCCCCCCCGCATGTTACTAGTTTTATTGGTTCAGACAACAAGGCAATTGCAATAGTGCATATGTTTTTCCACCAGAACCCTGCCTTTTCATGGTGTCTTGCACTGAGAAGGAAAAATAGGAATTTTCCCATTTACCACACAAGGACAAATCAAGTCAAGATTTACATCTCTGCCTCAGAAGGATGATAGGACTAAAAGGCAACTCTACTGACTTCACACTGGTGTATTTCGGGTAGAAAGAAACAAAGCTGCATTGAAGACATACTGCCTTTCATAGGCAAAAATGATGGTTTCTTCTTAGGTCTTTTCCAAATTCCCCACTAAAGATCTTTACAAGCCTGGTGGCCTATAGGCTAGTGACCTATCAGTTCAATTCTATTGATTGCCTATGTGTATGAGGCATTTAAGGAACATGGCAAAAATCAAAATGAAAACAAGGTATGCACTGTGGCTGACATTTCCTCTTCCTTTTCCTGTGGATCCTCACTACCACAAGTTAGCCAGCTTTCTTATAGAAATTATGGCCAAAACCATAGAGGGACATTTTGTGAATCTAGGTAAAATTTATTCATCATTTATGTCTTTGTTTATTTCAAATATTTATGCTTGATCTCCCCACCAGAAGCACCTGAGGCGATGTATGGCAATTAAAGATCAATACAATGCACAATGGAGAACCATGAAAAATCCAGCAATCCATAATAGCACTGCATAATCAACACATAGCAACAACAGCAAAAAAGAGTCAGACATAAAATTAAGAGTCAAACAGCAAAACTACAAGATTTGTTTTTAAAATGAGTTAATTTAGCCATAAAAGGCAGCACAAAGCACACACACAAATTACATATAATTAAAGCATAGTAAAAGCAGGAGCGTAATCTTTAATAATAACAGAAGCAATTTTTAAAAAGCAGAACTATGAACCAAAATAAAACAATCTATGCTGACTGCAGTCAAAGAACTTTCAAAACATTTTCGTTACCAGAATGTCAACAGTCAGCATGAGTGAATTTCACCCCAGTCCATTGTCTGTCACAGCTAACATTTATCCCTGAAAGAGTTAAGTACCAGAGTGAACTAGATAATTATGACTATCTTATCAAAGTTCATCTGGGTGTTATCAAGATATAAGTTATATAGTTGTTTCTGCCCGGTTCACCAGAAATGTAGCTTCTAAACGTGCTCCATTCCTCTTCAGAAGATGAGAATAAACCACTATTTTCTCTCACAGTGAAGGAAACAGGGGAAAAATGAGTCCAGGCAACATTAGCTTGTCTAATTTTGCAAGCTGTATTAATCTATATTGCTTCAATGTCCCATAAGCATAAAGATGCTTCAATGTTGTTGAAAACATGTAGCTTTGTAAAAAAAAACAAAAAACAGGAAAAGTCCATAGAAATAGAAATACTTTTCTTAACCTTTTGGTATATTTGAACACATATATGAAAAACAGTAAATTTTATACATGCGCACACAACCATCTGTCAGTTTAAATTTATGGAGGAGAATCCATGATTTCTGTGTATTGCCTCTGTGGTGCTGTGTCTAGTGGGTGCTGTTTTATTAACTTTTTCCACACCCATTTCTTGACTTGGCTCAGCTGGCTTTGCTGATTCCTTGCTGGTTTATGTGAGACCTTTTATAGGCATGGATGGTTATATATTCTTACCATTGATTTAATTTTTTTTCTCCTAAACTAACAGATTCTAATACTAGAAGGCTATTGCAAAATCTCATAGACTCTACTACAGAAGCAAATGTTTGCTAATAAGAAAAAACAAAAACATTTTCCCATATTTTCATTTTGTCCTAAACTAGCAGACTCAATGTATTTTCTTATAGAGTCTGCTTCGATAGCAAACTCCATGCATTCTCTATGGGACTTGCTACAGTTGCAGACCCAGTGGACTTTTCCATATACTCTGCTACTACAGACTACATGGAACTAGATAGGATTTCATCAATCACTCTACAGTGACTTCCAGTGGATATTCAGTATATTGCTACTTAGTACATTGCTACTTAGTTACTTCTTCCTTTTCCCTTTCAAGGTTCCATTGCTTTGTCCTGAAGTAATCTCCAACAGACAGCTCATTGTTGTTCAAACTGCCATATTATAATTATGTTTCACATTTCTAGAATTATAATTCTTTTTCCTTGATCATTTAATACTTTATTTATACCAAATTTCAAACTAACCATTCTCCCCCAGCTTGCATCAGATGAGTGTGTGTGTGTGTGGGGGGGGGGGTTCTTTGCTTAATGCACAAGCTTGACACCATTCCTTATTGTTTTGTGGATTTCCTCTGTTCTGTAGTATAAGCCTACAAAATTCTTGTGTTACTACTTTGGCCTAACATTTTGTTAAAAAATAAATAAATTCAGATAATGCCCTCAGAAATTTGCATTAATTTTCGTCAAAGTAAAAATTTACAGGCCTGAGCAGTACAAATGTCTTAATGAGCAGCCATAATGTTCAGGTGTGTTAAAGTGCTGAGTCATAGTGACTCAGGAGGGCTGGCTCAGGGATGATGCAACATCTGTGCTGATTGGGCACAGCCAGATGCACAAGTGTATATATGTGGACTGTGTATAGAAGATGTATTCCTTCTCTTCTTGATGAGTTCATGCTGTTGGTCTGTACATCTGTAAATACTGCTGTAAATATACGTCTGGTGCTGAAGAAGCTGATTGTGTCTGTGTGAGTCACTTTACCACCAGGACCTGATGTCACTCTGCTGAGTTACCGTGTGATTTACACTAACACGGGTTATGGGTCCAGCGACGCACCCTGCGAAGACCGCTTTGTGTAAAGAAAGTTGCTGAGTACCAGAGGGTGCCACTATAGTATATGGAAGAAGTGGAGGTCCAGGAAGGTGGGAGTTCTGCCGTTGAGAGCCCAGGAGGGGAAAGAAAACGGAGGACTGAGAAAAAAGACACCAGCATGCAGGCGTTTGGAAGAATGAGTATGGGAGGTTTTCCCTTGACAAGGCTAAATGAGAGAAATTACCAAACGTGGTCCATTAAAGCTGAGATGCTATTAAGAAGGGAGGATTTGTGGAAGATTGTAGACGATCCCCCCCAGGCACTTGATGAGGATGAAGAACGGCTAAATGAAAGAGCCTTAAGTACATTAATTCTATGTCTGGAAGATAGCCAATTGATTCATGTGCGTGGTCTGACCTCAGCAAAAGAATGTTGGGACACTTTGAAAAAGATTTATGTTAGGGACACGGTAGGAACAAAGGTGTCTCTAACCAGAAAACTATATAGATGCAGACTACAGCCCAGTGGGAACGTATCTGAGCATCTACAGAAAATGAAAAACCTGTTTAATGAGCTTCAGCAAAGAGGAATGCAATTTACAGAAAATCACAAGGTTTATGTAATCTTGAGCAGCCTGTCGGAGGACTATGATGTATTGGTGACCAGTCTGGAGTCCATGCCAGAAGAAGATTTAACCCTGGAGTACCTGACGGGCAGGTTGTTGGAAGAGGAACAACGGAGGAGTGAGAGGTCCAACAGAAAAATGAAATATGACAACTCACGATGAAGGAGCCTTAACAGCCCGCAGCGGAGACGAGAATTCAGCCCACAGCACAGGAATGCTGCTTCCAGGAGGGGAGAGCAAAACAGCAGAACCATGACTGTGAGACGCTGTTTCGGCTGTGGATCAGAAAAACATCTGCTGAGAGACTGCAGAGAAGCCAGCTGCAGAAGCGACGCAAGGAGAAAAGGGAGGATTTCTCTTGTCCAGGAAGCTGATAAATCCAAGGTCGCCAGCTGGATAATTGACAGTGGGGCTGTATCTCACTTAACTAACAAAAAAGATTTATTTTCTTTCTTAGGTACTTCGGAGCAAAGCTGCGTGAGCTTGGCAAATGGAGAAAAATCAACCGTAGCTGGAGAAGGGTCTATTTTTATACCAGGTTTGGGAAAGGAACTTAAAAATGTATTGTTAGTTCCACAAATAGATTGTAACATTTTAAGTGTGCCTGCACTTGACAAAGAAGGCTATTCAGTGACATTTGAGAATAAGAATTGTACAATTAAGAGAGGAAAAACTGTTTGTGCAAAAGCAAAACTAGAAAACAATCTATATGTGCTAAAGAGCAAAACACAGAATGACACACATGCCATAGTGAAGAACACACCCCAGCATAACCAGTGCGCACATTTACTACATAGGAGATTAGGTCACGTGAACTTTAGAACACTGCAAAGGATGGAAACAATGGCAAAAGGTGTGAAATTGAAAGAATGTAAAAATTACCTAGATTGTAACGTTTGTAAACTGGCAAAATCTAAAGTAAGCCCTAAAAGCAAGGAGCGCACCAGTCAAACAAAAAGACCTTTTCAGTTGGTGCACGCTGATATAATTGGGCCTTTTGTGCCATCTGTGGGTGGAGCAAAATATGTATTAGTCATAGTAGATGACTATTCAAGATACTCATTTTGTTACCTGATGAGAACCAAGGCAAAAGTATTTAACAATTTTAGGAATTGGGTGAAATTTGTGGAGAAACGTTATAACCACAAGGTGGCACAAATTCAAACAGACAGAGGTTCTGAATTTATGTCAAAAAGGTTTCAAACTTGGTTGGAAAATACTGGCATATTTCATAGAAAGACAAGCCCATATTCACCTTTTCAGAATGGTGTAGCAGAACGTAGAAACGGAGTTCTGCAAACGATGAAAGATGCATTATTAGCAGATGCTAATATGAGCCATGGTTTTTGGGGTAAAGCTATTCTTACAGCGAATTATATTGTGAACAGAGTGTTTTCATCAGCGATAGAGCAAACCCCATATTTTATGCTGTATGGGAGAGAACCATCCTTGCAGCACATGAGGGTATTTGGTTGCAGTGCCTGGGTGCACATCCCAAAAGAAACCAGGAGGAAAGGGAAACCAAAAGCAAAGAAAATGAGATTCTTAGGATATGAAAGAGGGTCAAAAGCATATCGTTTCCTGGATGGAAACAGGGATGTGGTAATCTCAAGGTCTGCAAATTTCTGTGAACATGAAAATTGGGATAGGGTACATGCTAACTCACAAGTTTATATTCCCATCACAGAAATAGGAAGATGTCAGGAAAGGCAGATAGAGCCAAAAGAAGAGGCTGAAGAGGGAACGAGCCGAAGCACATCAGAAGAAGAAGAGGATGATGGAGAGTGTAGTGAGGTAGAAAGTGAGACAGAAATTAAAGAAGAACCACAAATTGAGGAAGAGCCACAAATCCCCAGGAGATCTGAAAGGGCTAACAAAGGTATCCCTCCTACAAGGTTTGGTGTAGGGGAAATTAAGGTATGTCATGTTTACCAGGAGCCCAAAAGCTTTGAGGAAGTAATGTTACTTCCAGAAGTAGAGAAAAAGAAATGGCAAGAGGCCATGAAAGAGGAACTAAAGTCAATGGATGAGCATAAAGTTTTCACAGAGACAAGACTGCCACCAGAGCATAAGGTAATAGGCAGCAAATGGGTCTTCAAGAGAAAATTACAGAACAATGGGGATTATAGATACAAAGCAAGGTTAGTGGCTCAAGGGTACACACAAAAGAAATATGTACATTATGATGAAGTGTTCTCGCCCACAGTGAAGGTAGAGACCATGAGAGTGGGTTTAACTCTGGCAGCATCCAGAAGTTACATTATAAATCACTTTGACATAACGACAGCCTATTTGAATGCTGATTTAAAAGAGGAATTATATATGGCAAAGGCACCTGGCTTTGAAAGCTCAAAACCTGGAATGGTTTATAGATTAAACAAAGCCATTTACGGTCTACGCCAATCAGCGAGAAATTGGAATCAATGTTTGCATTCTGCGTTAGAAAAGTTAAATTACAGAAACAGTCTGGCTGATCCATGTCTGTATGTGAAGGAATATGGAAATGAGCTAAATATTTTATTAGCTTATGTAGATGATATATGTTTCATGACAAAGGATCAAAGCCAAATAGATTTGTTTGAAAAGCAATTGAAGAAAGAATTTAAATTAAAAAATCTAGGCCCAATACAAAATTATTTGGGGGTGCAAATACAGAAACAAAACAAAGGTTTTGTATTAAGCCAAAAGATAAAAATAGAGCAAATGTTAGAAAAATATAACATGCAAGAGTGTAAAAGTGTTCAGACCCCTATGGTTTTAGATTTTCAGAAATCAGATTCTGAAAGCATGGAATTTGAAAATCAGGAGATTTACCAGTCTGCAATTGGAAGTCTAATGTACTTGGCAAATTGGACAAGGCCAGACATTGCGGCAGCGGTAAATATATTAAGCAGACATGTGTCTAAGCCCACAGTAAAACACTGGCAAGGAGTGAAAAGAGTGTTTAGGTACTTGAAGGGAACACTTGACAGGTACAGTGGTGCCTCGCTAGACGATTGCCTCGCAGGACGAGGAAATCGCTAGACGATGGCTTTTTGCGATCGCTAATGCGATCGCAAAACGATGGTCTCCTATGGGGGATTTTCGCTAGACGACGAGGTTTCCCCATTGGAATGCACCAACTAGCGGTCAAAAGCTGTCAGTGCATTCCAACGGGGACCCGCGCTCGCTAGACGAGGTTTCTCTATGGACGATCTTCGCAAGACGACGACTTTTCCCTTGGAATGCATTGAAGAGATTTCAATGCATTCCAATGGGGAAACGTGCTTCGCTAGATGATGTTTTCGCAAGACAGCGATTTCTGCGGAACGGATTAACATCGTCTAGTGAGGCACCACTGTATTTAGTCTTAAAACCCTCAAAAGAATTAAAACTATTGGCATACGTAGACAGTGATTGGGCAAATGACGAAACCGATAGAAAATCAATGTCAGGGTTCACAGTATTATTTGCTAATGTGTTAGTAGGATGGAAATCTAGAAAACAAAATTCCATCGCTACATCGACAGCTGAGGCTGAGTTCGCAGCTTTGTCAGAGCTATGTTCAGAAATCATCTGGTATAAACAAATGATCAAAGACTTAAGGGTTGAAGTAAGTCATGCAATAAAAGTGTTTGAGGATAGCACTACTTGCATTCACATGGCCGTAACAGAGAAGATGCGAAACAGAAGCAAACATGTAGATATCAAATACCATAATGTCAGAGAAGCAATAAAAGAAAAATTGATAGAATTACAATACTGTGAAACAGAAAGAAACATTGAGACATTATGACAAAACCCTTGAATGCACAAAGACATAAAGAAATAACCAAAGAAATGGGTATATGTTCTGCTCAGGAGTAAATTAAGAGGGGTGTCAAAGTAAAAATTTACAGGCCTGAGCAGTACAAATGTCTTAATGAGCAGCCATAATGTTCAGGTGTGTTAAAGTGCTGAGTCATAGTGACTCAGGAGGGCTGGCTCAGGGATGATGCAACATCTGTGCTGATTGGACACAGCCAGATGCACAAGTGTATATATGTGGACTGTGTAAAGAAGATGTATTCCTTCTCTTCTTGATGAGTTCATGCTGTCATGCTGTTGGTCTGTACATCTGTAAATACTGCTGTAAATATACGTCTGGTGCTGAAGAAGCTGATTGTGTCTGTGTGAGTCACTTTACCACCAGGACCTGATGTCACTCTGCTGAGTTACCGCGTGATTTACGCTAACAATTTTTAGGATGGAAGTGCACAACATCTGGTCCTCCAAGTGCTGTTAAACTTCATTTACTGTAATTCTCTACTATTTGCTTTAGTGATTAAGTCTCATGGGAATTGTAATCCAACAACATCTGTAGAGCCACCAAAATCCTACCACTTTTTGAAAAGAGGATTTTACCTCCAAAAACAAGGTAGCAAATGGAGAAAGTTTCCCTTTCTTTCTTTCTTTCTTTCTTTCTTTCTTTCTTTCTTTCTTTCTTTCTTTCTTTCTTTCTTTCTTCAGATGAATAGATGCAGGAATGTTTTGTGCTAGCTTCTACCTGATACAAGGTGGCTTAACACTGGTAGTGATGTGATGTAAATTTATTCTGGTGTAGCCTAAATTGTCAGAAATATTTAATTTAAACAAATAGAATGCTTCCTATCCCTCACCCTGTCAGGTTCCAAGCCTCCCTAGGGCTCACTTCTGACTTGGAGAATTCTTCAGGAGCCCCAAGATTATGGAAGAAAGCCATTAGTAGTAAACAAATCACCACCAGATCACTGTTGTTAGAATTGGGACCACTGGTGGCAATAAGGCAACAATTTTTACTATTAAAGTGCCCCTCTGTTTTGAGGCTCCCGAAGTCTTCCCCCGGCCAACAGGGAGCCCTAGGGAAGATTGGAACCTGAAATAAGGGGGGGAGGGGGGGAACGGAACTGGTTAGGAAGTTTTCCATTCATTTAAATTAAATATTTTCAGCACCCAATTCAGCTTACACTGGTGGAATTTTTATGCAAAAGGAATTTGCCTAAAACACTGTGGCATATTAAACTCCAACGTATCTGTTTTATGGATCAAAATCCACTTTGCCATACATAAGGTGTGCTCATACCGTGTTTCCCCGAAAATAAGACAGGGTCTTATATTAATTTTTGATCCAAAAAACGCAGTAGGGCTTATTTTCAGGGGATGTTTTATTTTTTTTCCATGTACGACAATCTACATTTATTCAAATACAGTCATGTCATCTTCTGGTTGCTGCACAATGGTGGAGGGCGGGGTTTCACTTAACTAGGGCTTATTTTTGGGGTAGGGCTTATATTACGAGCATCCTGAAAAATCATACTAGGGCTTATTTTCAGGTTAGGTCTTATTTTGGGGGAAACGGGGTACTATACATATCCCCATTATGTAGGGGATTAGGTCAAGGAGAAAGAATTGTCAATTGCCAAAGTGACAATTTGTCATTAACAGAAGAATTGACTGAGATCCTATTTATTTGAAAATTCGAGCCATAGCTGGAGTGTTTTAGGTACATTTGGCTGCCATAAGAATGCTAAATATCTTGCTTCTAGGACAGAAGGCAGAAAGTTCTAAGAGAGTCCACAATTTTATACATATAAGATGTTACTAAAACCTGGTGTATTAATATATGTAGTGTTTTAAAAACCTTTGATCCTTGTTCAAGCCTTTGGAGACACACTAGAATGTGTTTTTGTAGCCTATTCCCATTGTTTCCCTCTCTAACTGTTCTGTCCGGGGCATCTTGTGTGCACGGCTGTCCCAAGACATTTTTTTGCTGGGAGGGTTGATGGGACCAGCAGTTCCCCACTTAAAGGATGGGGGAAAACAGGTGTGTGCATGGACTTGTGTTTATCAGAGTTTGTTGATCACTGGAAACAGGGCAACGTTCCTCCAGAGAGAGTGCGAACTGGCTTCCTCGCCTCACAGTCTCTCCCCTCTCCTCCCCCAGTCATCTGCACATGGCCTGTTCTTCTGTCTCCCTCCACCAGCAAGGCAAAGCCAAACACCCTGGATGGCTTTGGTGCCTCCACAGCTGCTGCGGACATTGCTTTCCCCACCCTTCCAAGTGCTTGGGCGGCCAGAGGGAGGGAGTCCAGAGAGGTCTGTTGGTGAACTGCAGGAAGCAGCTCTGCCAGCTGAGCAGGATGTGACCACTCCAACCTAGAAACAGAAGGAGATGGGGTGGGGGTAGAAGGGGACAAAGACTCAAGCTGGTGCAAGAACGACTTCTACTGCATCCCAGGCTAGGCTGCGAGGGAGAAAGTGTGCTTTTCACCACCATGGGGCCTTTACCAATGCAATTTCAATCATGGCTGTTGGGGCTTGGCAAGGAGTGACTGAATGCAAGATATACTGGAGAAGGTTCCAGAAAGTGGGTACTTATTTTCATATGTAGTGGGAATGTGAGAATATATTGAAATTTTTGTAATTGGTTTTCAAGGAATAAATGAAATAAGCAAACTAAACGTCGCTGTATGTCCTAAAATATCACTTTTATCAACATTTGAAAGGGAGGAAGGTAATTGGACAACTAAATAATTCATTTCCAATTTGTTATCTGTGGCAAGATTGATTGTTGCCAGGAATGGGAAAACAATGTACAATTTCCAGTTAAATAATTGATATAGGGAAGTTTGGGATATAGCTATTAATAATAAGTTAACAAGTAATGTAAAAATGTAGAGAGAGAAACCAAGCAAATATGAATAAATAGCTATATGGGGAGAATTTATCAAACCTTTATTAATACAAGGGGAAGGGGCTTGGCTTGACTGCTGGCTTTTGGCCATGTCACCCTCTTGCATGTTTCTTCATTTTCAGCTCTCTGACTATTCAGTGGTTGACCTGGACTGGCTGTGGACTCTTTCTTGCTCCTGTTACTGACACTTGCTGTGTCAGCCTGTGACAGCTGTCATGCTTAAGCATCTGTTGGATTGTCGACAGAATCACAGCTGTGCAGACATTTTCAGTTTTTGCTTTTTGAAATTATTTTATAGTTGTTTCGTTATTATTTGGGGGGGGGGGAAATAGGTGTGTGGCTTTTTTCCCTTTCTCTGCCATGTTGGTTATATTCCACATTTGGGAATCTTTTAAACTATACGTGGATATAGGTGCAAAGATAGGTTCAAGACCCTGCATGTGGAATGGAGAAAAAAAGAGAAAAAGTGAAGATCACTCTAAACTAAGAACAACCTCTTTCATTTTCATTATTTTGAGATTCTGTTCCTTCTAACTATTATCCAGGCATTAATACCTGAATAATAGGTATTAACGGGACTTGTTTTTTTTTTTCTTTTTCTTTTTTTAAATAGCTTCCAGCTATATCACATTCCTCAGTGATACTGCCAACTTCATCAAAACCACTATTGGAAATATATGGAAAAGCAGCTACTTGAAGGGACTGGTTGGATTACATGGGATTCTGGCCAGAAGAGATTAAAAAGGCTGTCATTTTGCAAGGAGAGTGCATGGTAAGCGGTGAAGCTCAAAGAGGGAAGAACCATAGCAATGAAATGCCACATACATTTCACTGCACTGAAAACGATAATGTTTCAGCTGGAAGCAACAACAAAAAAAGTAATTGCTTCACACTCATTTAGTTCTGGAAATCTAAAATGCACAATGGAAACAAGAGGCCTTTAATTCCTCTACTAGATAAATAGTCCAATTTTATTTCCACTATTATTTTTCATCTTTTCCCAAGACATTTTATGAGACTTGGGTATCCTGAGAACAGAGTTTAATTAACTCTATTCCATTAAAAAGCATGGCTACAATTTTCATGGGTTTTTAATTGAAATATAATACTGCCTCGTTTAGGTTTTTCTTTATTTCTTTGCATGAATTGTATTGATTGGTGGACGATAATACATGGTGAATTTTGAAAGTAGGGGAGGCTTATTACAGGTAGCTATTTCAAAAGCTTAACACAATTGTGACTTTATTTTGGGATTCAACTATCCCAGTTTGTCAGGAGTGGTGATTGTTTTTAGATATCTTTTTTCAAATTACTGTCTTAACTTTTGGCCTAAATCCAATTGTTAGTCCCAATTATAATGGAGCTATTGAATGAATGGAGCTGGACCTACTGAGTCCCTATGATGTGTTAAGTCTACTCTGTTTAGGAATAACCATTGGTTCTGGTTCTTTGACTTTGGGAGATCTTTGGTTACGATTTCTGAAGATTCTAACCTTGTCATTCTTCAGGATTGAGCAACCACTCATGCCAGCCACCTTAAGGCTATAATTCTGTACACAGAGATCAAGAAATAAGCCACCTTGGAAAAAATGAGACATATCTTTGAAAAGAGTTGATGGCAATTTTGTTTGCCCTTCATTTTATAAATAAACCAATTTCATTCTAACTTTGGACTGGGTTAAAAGCAGAAAAATGCTTTCCAATATATGTATTTTAGAGAACATTGCATTAAAATGTGTTTCTTAGGGAAATGGTAATCAAAAAATTCTGCCTATTGAAAACACTTAAGCATTCCTGGTTTGTTGGCATTAAACTCAGGCTGTTTTTGAGCCCATGCAGCACTTCTTGGAGACTGCATTTTATTAGTGTTTTTTAAATTTGTTCTGCAGAGTGAATTTATATGAATCATAGAATCATTGAGTTGGAAGGGGCCTATAAGGTCATCAAGCCCAAGCCTCTGCTCAACGCAGGAATCCAAGTCAAAACAGATCTGATTTTTGATTACTAACTCCTAACAGAACACAGCTGAGGAATAAAGCTGAGGCAGACACAGGGAGCTTGTGACCAGAGTGACCAAACAGGGAGAGTTAACAGGAGTTTCACAGGAGAGAGATAGGAAGGAAAGGTAGGAAAGAAAGAGCTACAGAGGAAGGGACTATAGAAAGGGGAAGATGAAGGAGACAAAGGCAGAGTGGTGAGTGTTTTTAGCTTAACACCAGAAAGGGACCTGGAGGAATTCTCCATTCAAAAGCACCATGTGTTCAGTTAACAGGAAGGGATGTGTCCTTAACAGGAAGGACCATGTGCTCTGCCTAACAGGAAGGGGTGCATCCAGATTACTGCTGAGAGCTATAAGTAGCAGCTGTGAGTTCTGGGAGGGCCTTTTTGATTACTGACTCCTATTATTATTATTATTATTATTATTATTATTATTATTATTATTATTATTATTATTATTATTATTATTATTAATTTCATTTATACCCCGCCTATCTGGTCTTGCGACCACTCTAGGCGGCTTCCAAACAACATCAAACAACAGATAAAATCACAAAATTATTACAAAAACAATTTCCATAACAATTATAAAACAAAAAATAAAGATAAATAGAAAAGATAAAAAGATCAAGTATTGACTGGAGGGAAGGCCTGTATAAACATCCATGTTTTTAATTGATTTTTAAAGATACCCAGCGTAGGGGCGGCACGAATCTCCGGAGGAAGATTATTCCAGAGGCGAGGAGCCACCGCCGAGAAGGCCCGATTTCTTGTTCTTTCCCTACGGGCCTCCCTCGGTGTCAAGCTCCTCAGCCTCACCTCCTGACTTGCATGGGTGATCCGGGTAGACCTTGGTGGGAGTAGGCGTTCCGCCAAATATCGAGGTTCTAAACCGTTTAGGGCCTTATAAGTAAGCATTAAAACTTTGAAGTCAATGCGGAACCGAATGGGCAGCCAATGCAATGCGGCCAGAATAGGAGAGATATGCTGGTATTTTCTCACTCCCCTAAGGAGTCTGGCCGCCGCATTCTGCACCACCTGAAGTTTCCGCATCAACCTCAAAGGCAGCCCCACGTAGAGTGCGTTACAGTGGTCTAATCTTGAGATTACGAGCGCATGCACCAAGGTAGTGAGCGCCCCCATATCAAGGTAGGGCTGCAGCCGGGCAATCCGCCAAAGATGGAAAAAGGCAGAGCAGACTACCGATGCCACCTGCGTTTCCATGGTGAGCACCGGGTCCAGATGGATCCCCAAGCTGCGAACCCCACTCTTAGCGGCCAAGGCCACCCCCCCAAACAAGAGAGAGTCATCCAAGCCGCCAACCACAGGGGCACCCACCCTCAGAACCTCCGTCTTGTCCGGGTTCAGCCTCAGCCCATTTTCCTGCATCCATTGCAATACAGTCCCCAGGCAGCGCTGAAGGGACAGGACGGCATCACCTGCAGTTGGTAAAAAGGAGATGTAGAGCTGGCTGTCATCAGCATATTGATGACACGATGCTCCACACCCCCTGATGACCCGACCCAGCGGCCTCATATAGATATTAAACAGCATTGGGGAGATAATCGACCCCTGTGGAACCCCACAATTGAGACTCCACGGGGCCGAGACACTCTCCCCAAGCTGTACTCTCTGGGGACAGTTCTCCAAGAAGGAACGGAGCCAGGCAAATGCCAAGCCACCAATTCCCAACTCAGAGAGCCTCCCCAGGAGGATACCATGGTCGACGGTATCAAAGGCCGCCGAGATGTCAAGGAGGACCAACAGAGATGTTTTACCCCTGTCAGCCTCCCTCAACAGGTCATCATACAGGGCGACCAATGCCGTCTCTGTACCGTGGCGCGGCCTGAAGCCCAACTGAAATGGATCCAGGGCATCTGTTTCATCCAAAAGAGCCTGAAGCTGGTCAGCCACCACCCTCTCAACCACTTTGCTAATGAAAGAAACATTGACGACGGGCCTATAATTGCCAATTTCGTCCGCCGCCATATTAGGTTTCTTTCTTATGGGCCTAATGAGTGTCTCCTTGAGGGCAGGTGGGAACCTGCCCTCAAGGAAAGACCCATTTATTATTGCAGTGGCCCATTCAGTTGTGATCGGCCTGGCTGCTTTGATTAGCCAGGCCGGGCAAGGGTCAAGGGAGGAAATGGTGGCCCGACAGCGATCAAGCACTTTGTCCACAATATCTGGCGTCACAGGCTGAAAGAGATCAAGAATCACCGGGCAAGACGGAGCGCTGGACATCTCAGCTCGACTTACTTTATTCAAAAAAGGAGAGAGCTCCCGGCAGATGGCCTCCACTTTAGATTTAAAAAATACTGCAAATTGGTCCGGTGCAAAACTAGGGGGAGGCCCATCACTCAGACCAACTCCAGAAAGGTCGCGCACTATATGGAATAACTCCGCCTGCTGGTTTGAAGCTTCGCTTATCCGGTTAGCGAAGTATGTACGACAAGCAGCCTTTACCTTAGACAGGTAGAGGTTAGTTGCGACCCTGACAGCTATCCAATTATGTTCCGTCGGGTTCTTCCTCCACCTACGCTCTAGCCTTCTCCTAATCCGTTTCATCGCTCGGAGGTCCTGGTTAAACCAAGGCACAGGCTGAGCTCTGCGTTGGAGAGGGCGTTTAGGCACGATCGTGTCTATAGCCCTAGCGGCAGCGGTAAACCAGCTGTCAACCAGAACCTCGACAGGAGCACCAGCCAGGTCAGCCATAACACCTCTCATGGCATCCTGGAATCCAATAGGATCCAGTAGCCTTGGAGGGCGGACCTTAAAAATAGGTCCCTGCTCCCTGCGAGGGGGGAGTGCCACTGAGAGGTTACATTTTATTAGGTGGTGATCTGACCATGACAAAGGGACCGACTCAAGGTCAGTCACCATCAGACCACACTCACTCCAATTGGTGGAAAAGACCAGGTCCAGCATGTGACCACCCACGTGGGTGGGGCCGTTGACATGTTGGGACATGTTCAAGGAAGCCATGGTTTCCAAGAACTCAAGAGCTGGCCCTGAGACTTCTGCCTCCACGCGTATGTTGAAGTCACCCAAAACCAAAAGCCTCGGGGACCCCAACACCGCTGCGGAGACAAAGTCCGCCAGCTCTGGAAGGGAAGTGGCTGGGTCGCGGGGAGCGCGGTAACCCAGCAAAATCCCAATACCATCCCTGGCCCCAATCGACACGTGGAGGGCCTCAAGACCCAACCTTACCACCGAGGAGCGCCTAGTAACCTCCAAGATGGATTTATAAACAATGGCTACTCCCCCCCGCCCCTCCAGTCTACCCTGGTGCAGGATGGCATAACGGCATAACAGAGCACAGCTGAGAAATAAAGCTGAGGCAGATCCAGGGAGCTTGTGAACTGAATGAGTGAACAGGGAGAGCTAACAGGAGTTTCACGGGAGAGTTTGGTGGGGGAGGCCAAGAGGAAGGCCCCTAACAAAATGTTTGGGTTTTTTTGGATATAGTTATATATTAGTGGACTTTCCCTTTTTAAGGTAACAAAATTAAGGAAATGGCATTCATAGACAAACAGATCAAAGCAAAAAGCTTACAGGGATTATGGAGGGAAGAGACACTTTAGTTGTGGTGATCTGCAAAGTTTGTGCAATGTTTGTCTTTGTGCCTGATTGTAACATGGTGTAGGCATGCAGCAAGTGCAAACTGATGGCATTGTTAGAAGAAAAAGTAAGAGAACTGGTGCACACTTAAGGCTATAAGGAAGATGAACTCTTGATCAGCAGCAGCAGTCAATGGAGGCACTGGAGGTAGAAGAGCAACAAGGGAAGGCAGAGGAGGAGAATGCCAAGGAGAGAGTAAAGCATAGTGGACTATCTTCACCAGTGGAAATGCAAAACCATTTCCAGGTTCTTGATGAGGGATCTGGCAGACAGCAAGCAGAAGAATTATATTTTAAAAAAAAATTAAAAATCTCATTTTAGCTGTTTATTTTGGGTCTTTATGATTTGTACGCTTTTTGATATGGTCAAAATTGACTAAATAAATATATATATATATATACATTGAAGAATTCAAAGAGGAGACTTTGCAGGAATACGTGAGCTGGGCTGACTCAGCCAAGCAGAGGCACTGAACCCACACTCTACAAAAAGAGGAAGAGAAGAGTAGTTGAAATAGGAGACTCCCTACTTCATGGGATTGGAACTGAAGTATACTGGGAAGATCCATGGACCTGCCAGGTATGCTGTTTCCCTGGAGCACAAATTAGGGATGTGACAGAAGGATTGCCATCACTCATAAAACCCACAGATACATATTCCTTTCTTCTCATCCATGGGGGAACAAACGACACAGCCAAGAGCAACTTTGAGGAAGTCACATCAGACTTTGAAGCTCTGAGAAGGAAACTTAAGGATTTTGGGGCCCAGATAGTATTCTCATCCATCCTACCAGTACTCAGAAGAGAATGCTCGAGCCGCTGCTGAGCTGGACTTCAGCAGCACGGCTTGCCTTTGCCTCCCTCCCCGGATAACACAAGACTCATGGTCTCACAAGAAGGATATAGGGGGAGAGGGGGAAACGTTATTTAAGGGATGTTCCCCCTTTCCCTGCCCCCTTCCTTTCCTGGCATTCAGCAAGGATAGAGTTCCGCTGCTCGGCTCTTCGCCAACTGCATAAGCAAGCAGGGCTATGAGCAACAGCATTCAGAGGCTGGGAGGGTAGCACCGGCTCCCTCCAGGGGTTTGGTTACCAACTTGATTTTACTTAATTTTGAATTTTGTGTTTAGAGTTATTAATTCATTGGAGTTTGGTTGTTATTGTATATTTGTATATTTTATTGTTGCTTAGCAGGGACAAGGAAAGGCGGGGGGGTCGCCCGCGACCACGCGGCTGCTGCGGATCGCGCTGCAGCGCGATAGGAGCACGGGGTCCTCAGGGGTTTTTTACCCTGGTAATACGGAGCAATTAAATAAATCATACACAATATAAAGAAATAAACAGTAAAACACAGGAAGGAAGAGGGATCGGCCAGAGTGAAAGGGCTGGCTGCGGAGCCGGCACTTGAGCCGGTATTCAAACTTACTGGTTGGGTTGGCGCCAGGCGGCTGAGGCACGGAACGGCCTCTTCAGGCTCGGACAGTTTTGGCGCCTAGCCAGCCGCTTGAATCCTAGACTGCAGAGTACAGTTGTACCTTCTACCCCCCACCTTCCTTTCTTCTAACGGTCGGGGTTTAGTATATCTAGGTGGTGCACAGTTTAAACAGTGCCACGTGGTAGTTGCAGGATTGTTGGTGGCTTGGCAAGGTACCGCAATTAAATTGGCCTGGTAATTTGCACTAGTTAATTGACACACAAGGACAAATATGAAAATATTTAAATTGATTATTGATTAAATTTACTAATTAATAAATAATATAATTAATTTCAAATAGAACTGTTTTTATTAAATCTTTTAATAAATTTCATATATATAAATAGGAGGGGATAATTGATTAAGGGCATAATTAAAGAGGAATTAATCAGTTTGATTGGTTTTCACGAAGATTAACTGAAGAAATTCTAGCTTAACATTAATTACTTGGCAAGCACGAATTAGGGTTGAGTTTTGATCTGCCAGAAATTGATTGAAGGTACTACTCATAGTTTAAGCTATTTGATTAAATTAGTTCTTAATTTCAATTAATCAAGGAATTCAGCTTGAGGGGCAGGATAGTATAAAAAAAACCCAACAAAAATTTTGATATGAAGTGGTTGGTCTAACTAGCCGCTTATTCATACATTAAGGCTTGCATTGCTTCAAGGCGGGACATAGCTGAGTGTGAGCTGGTTATCCATTAATTATACGCTCAGAGTAAGGATTAACATCTGATTTGGCACAGGTGCCGCTAGGGATTCTTGGTGCCCCTTGATTGGTTTTGAATGCCTGAAACGCAATGGCGTCTCGCAAGGGTCAAGGCAATAAAAAAGGAAAACAGCCTGCCAAGAAAAGGCCAGTGCCCCAAGTGTCTCCACCTCAGTCTTCGTCTGACAAGGAATCCTGGCCAATTTGGCAGCAACTGCAAGAAAACTCCAAGATGCAGACAGAGCAATAGGCTTGGCCCTGGCACCGAGGACATGAAAAGGGTACTCAGCTGTGAGTATCGAGTTCCAGGAATTTAGGAAGATGGTCAATCTGGAGCCGGTCTGGCCGGCACCGGTAGAGCACCTGCAACAATTCATAGTATATTTGAACCGGAAGGGACTAGCACCGGGAACTATACAGGGTAGGTTGTCAGCAATCTACGCTAAGGTGAACGGTTATCAAGATTTTTCCTCGGATTATCGCATCAAGAAAATGATTGAGGGATGGTCTAAAGAGAGAGGTAGGGCCCCAGACAGCAGGGCACCCATATCACCTGCGTTGTTAGAACGCATTTGTACGCAGTGGGAGATGCTGTGTAGGGATGAATACGAAATTACCTTATTTAAAGCAGCATCCTTGCTGACTTTTTTCAGCGCCCTCAGAATTAGCGAAGTAGTTGCTGCTGGAAAGGCCAATAAGACTAAGGCGGCTCTACAATGGCAGGATGTTAAGATTGTAGACGAGACGGTCCAGATTCAAATACGGAGATCCAAGGCCGACCAGATAGGCAGGGGCGTTCAACTTACATTAACAAGCTGCCATATCGAGAATATTGCCCAGTAAGATCCACTAAGGCATATTTGGCAGTCCGGGGACAAGAACAAGTTTATTTCTTTCAGCATCACAATGGTTCGCCATTAACAAAGTATCAGTTCTGGAAGTTGACAGACCTAGCGCTGGGCAAGGTAGGGGTGCGGGGATTGAAGTTTGGCACACACTCCTTTAGGATTGGGGCAGCATCTACCGCTGCATCCCTAGGTTATAACATTGATGAAATTAAGCATCTGGGTCGGTGGTCTTCATCCAAGTAGATATATCAGAACATTACCTAATGTCTAGGCAGGGGCCTGGTTTTTGTCTTCTCTTTCAGGTCCCGTGGTGATGGCAAGGCAAAAGCATATTTTGATTATGGGCCAGAGTTATATTTTTTGGGCAGCGCGATAGGCGGCTGCATCCCCATGGGGGAGCAACCTGGGACTTGGAGCCAGAGCTCATGTTGAATGGAGAGGGCTGCGTGGAATGCTTTGGAGTCAGCTATGCAGAGCGGCAGCCTTTGGCCAGTTTCCACCAGATTTGTTGGTAGTCCATCTCGGTGGCAATGATCTGGCCAGATATCATGGAAAGGCGTTGATCCTGGACGTGTTGCGCGATCTGAAATGGCTAAAGGCCACGTATCCAACTATGCAGATTATATGGTCGACGATCGTCCCTCGGTTGGCATGGAGAGATGCCAGGAACTTTTTCTCTGTTAACACTGCCTGCAGGAGTGTTAATCGGGAGGTCTGCAGAGTGGTCTGCAGCGGCCTGGGATCAGTGATTGGTCACCAGAGGATCCGTATGGATAGGCCTGAGTTTTTTCGGAACGAAAACGGGGTCCATCTGTCCGATTTGGGTTTGGATGTCTTCTTGGAAGACATCAAGGGCGGCCTGATTTCTGAGATCGATTGGCTCGATGGCGGGCATGGGAGTTAACTTTGCTAGTCCCTATGCTGTGGCGGGTAGTGCGGATATAACAGGTTTGGTTGGTGAGTCTCATTGTAATCTCAGGTAAGATGTAGCCCATCTGACCTCCCAGCTCTGCAGATCATGCAATTACAGTGCTTGGGGGGAAAGATGCGCTGGGGCCACACCCAGACCAACAGTCAACAAGGAGAAGCTGGCTTGAGGCCCGGGGTGGTCAAATTGGGGCCGGCCGGGTTGTCGCTGTATTTAAGACCACGAAAATGTGGGGCCAGGGACTCGCCCATTTGTTGCTTAAGGGGTCCTTTGAGACCTCTGTGCTTAAACCTGATTCCGCACTACCCCCCCCTTTGCCAAAGGATGGCAACATTGATTATGTTTAATAAAGTGTGGCCCGTGATTAAGAGTGGTCAACTGACCAGATGGGCGGGATATAAATACAATAAATAAAATAAATAAAAATAAAATAAATAACCCATACTTCTTGTCTCGCGTCTTTATTCCGGGGTTGGGAGGGCAATGCTCGAGCCACTGCTGAGCTGGACTTCAGCAGCGTGGCTTGCCTTTGCCTCCCTCCCCGGATAACGTGAGACTCATGGTCTCACGAAAAGGACATAGGGGGAGAGGGGGGAACGTTAGGTTATTTAAGGGATGTTCCCCCTCTCCCCGCCCTCTTCCGTTCCCCCTCTTCCACCCACCCGCCCGCCCTTTATTCTACTGTGAGTGTATCTGGTCACCTATGGGGCCGGATAGGAATTTTTGACCTGTATCCTGATTGGCATTTGGATGTGGGGATTTTTCGCCTATCCCACACTGGAACAGGTGCGCTGGCATGTTAAGAGGTGGAAAATTGGTCACACTTGCGGGTGTGGTCAAATTGGGGCCGGCCCAGGGGTGGTCAAATTGGGGCCGGCTGGGTTGTCGCTGTCTTTAAGACCGCGAAAACATGGGGCCAGGGACTTGCATATTTGTTGCTTAAGGGGTCCTTTGAGACCTCTGTGCTTAAACCTGATTCCGCTACAGCAGGCCCCCCTTTGCCAAAGGATGGCAACATTGATTATGTTTAATAAAGTGTGGCCCGTGATTAACCCATACTTCTTGTCTCACGTCTTTACTCCGGGGTTGGGAGGGCAAATAGAAAGAGAAAGGAAAATCCTCTGTGTGAATGACTGGCTATGAAAGTGGTGTCGAAGTGAAGGATTTGGTTTTTGGGACCATTGGCTAAGCTTCTAATAGGGGATCAATAGTAACATTAATAATCATATTCATAAAAATGTACAAAGAAAAGCAGGCCACAAATCTCACAGTCTCCAGCATCTATATACGAATGTCAAGAATATGGGAAACAAACAAGAACTGGAAATCTTAATTCAGGAGGGTAAATATGACTTGATACAGATAGCTGAAACTTGGTAGGATGACTCCCACAACTGGAATACAGAAATTGAAGGATATAAATTGTTCAAAAAGAACAGAAATAATAGAAAGAGAGATGGGGTTGCATCCTCCTGAACAGGAGGAGGAGACTGGCTGTCCCATTGAGAGCATCTGAGGCAAAAAAACAAAAGGAACATTGTAGTTCGAGTCTAGTACAGACCACCCAATCAAGGAGAGGATCCAGATGAAACTTTTGAAAAACAAATTGCAAGGATTTCAAAGAGACATGATGCAATGGTGATGAGAGATTTCAATTACCCTGATGTCTGTTACAAGATAAATTCTGCCAAGTATGGTCCTTTCAAGAAATTCCTGGCTTGTGTGGCTGATAATTTTCTCCTACAAAAAGTGGAGAAAGAAACTAGAGGACTAGCTATCCTTGACTTGATTCTAACCAATAGAGACAACTTGGTGGAGGAAGTGGCAATAAGGGGAACTCTGGGCAAGAGTGATCATGTTCAACTAGAATTCTTAATTTGAGAGGAAACCAAAGCAGAGTATAGCTACACATATATGCTGGATTTTTAAAAAGACAATTTTAATAAACTCAGAATAAGGATAGGTAATGTCCCATGGCAGGAGATTCCAACAAGAAAAGGAATTCAAGAAGGGTGGGTGCTTCTAAAAAAGGAAAATCTAAAGGCACAGCTACAAACAATTCCAACAAGAAAAAAAGGTGGGAGATAGCAAAAAGAAAAAGAAAAAAAGCCAGTGTGGCTTTTAAAAAAAATCTCAGACAAGACCTAATTTTTTTTTAAAAGGCACATATAGGAAGTGGAAAGAAGACCAGGCCACAATGGAAGAGTACAGACAAGTAGTAAGGAATTGCAGAGATGGCATTAGGGACAAAGCTGAGACTGAGCTGAGGTTAGTTACACTAAAAGCAACAAAAAAGCATTCTTCAGGTATGTGAGTAGTAAATGGAAAAGAAACAATGGCTCAGCTACTCATTGGAGATGGAAAAATGAAAACAGATGACAAAGAAAAGGTAGAAGTACTCAATTCCTATTTTTGCTCAGTCTTTTCCCAAAGGACAAACTATGACCCTCCAGACAAATGTGAAGTGCAAGTAGAAGGGACAGGATTGCAGCTGGAAAGTGATAAACAAACAGTCAAGGAATACCTTATTGCCTTAAATGAGTTTAGATCTCCAGGGCTGGATGAACTGCATCCAAGAGCATTGAAGGAACTGGTTTAGGAACTCTCAGAACCACTGTTCATTATTTTCTAGAAATCATGAGAAATAGGTGAGGTGTCAGATGACTGGAGGAGAGTTAATACTGTTTTTGATTGGGTAACCTCCCTCGTAGACAGACTGTAGACATAATATATCTTGACTTCAGCAAAGCTTTTGACAAAGTGCCCCATGATATTCTGATTAGCAAGTTAACTAGATGTGAGCTGGATAGAACAACTGTCAGGTGGATACACAGTTGGTTACAGAATCATACTCAAAGTGTGATGATTAATAGCTCCTTCTCAAACTGGGAGGAGGTAACAAGTGGAATACCCCAGGGCTCAGTTCTGGGCCCAGTGATATTCAAAAAAATTTAATGACCTGGATCAGGGATGCAGGGAATGCTAATCATATCTGCAGATAACAAAATTTTGGGTGGAATAGCTAATATCCTGGAAGACAGAAACAAAATTTAAAATGATATAAATAGGTTTGAGCACTGGGATGAAAACCATAGAATGAAATTTAACAGAGATAAGTGCTAAGTACTGCACCTAGGAAAAAGAAACCAAACACACAGTTACAAGATGGGGTAATACTTGGCTCATCAACACTATGAGTGAGAAGGATCTTGGAATCATTGTAGATCACAAGCTGAATATGAGCCAAAAATGTGATGTGGCTATAAAGAAGGCAAATAATATTTTAGGCTGCATTAACAGAAGTATAGTCTCCAAATCCTGCGAGGGGCTAGTTCCCCTCTATTTGGCACTTGTTAAGTCTCATCTAGAGTTCTGTGTCCAGTTCTGGACACTGAACTTTAAGAAGGATGCCGACAAACTAGAGAGGGTGACTCCTCTGTATGACTACCTGTGGCATTCACCCTTATTATACTAAATAGGTTATGCATTATTCATGTTCTATGCTGATGTGGTTGAGAGGCGGGGCCACCAGAGAGGTTAAAAGGCGGAGCCTGAGAGTCAAGAGTCAGGAGAGAGAGCAGAGTTGAGTCAGAGTTAGAGAGGGGGAGAGAGAGAGATAGAGAGTTGGGAGATCTAAGGTGTGAGTAGTCTGTGGAGTGAATAGTAACCGGTGAGATTTAAATAGAAGATTGATGCTTGATGAATTATTATACTTATAATTATTATACTTATGAATTATTAAAGAAACATCTATAATTAATAAACCTGTTTTAAGAAAAAGTGAAAACTGAATGGACCTTCATCTTTCATAAGTAAAGTATGTTGATTTAGTGATCAACTGGTGGCAGTGTGTGAAAAGGGGTTTGGTTTGCCTTCATGTGCTCTGTGTTTGGAAGACAAACAGGGGCCACGAAGGGGCAAACGTCACAATTGGTGTCCAGCGGCGGGATACGAAGCAATCCAGTAAAGCCTGAGTTTAAAGTGAATTTTTTTTTTTAGTCAAGGGTACCTTTTAGTCAGAGGTCTGTGGTGAAGAAGTAGGTTACCTGCTAGAGCTTTTGGGAAAAGCTTAGTAGCGGGGCTTCTAAACCCAGATCTGGGGGACTAAGATAGGGAACGACTCTGAAGAAGAAGAAAAAAATTCCTGTTTTACCTCAGGATTTGAGAGACCTAGTGGCTAGCTTAAGATCCAAGGCTCTGAGAGAAGGGAGCGCTGGTGGATAAAAGCAGAAGCCAGGGGTCAGAACAGATCTGAGGGAATAGAAGAAAAAGCAGAGGCTTGAAATAAAAATTTATTTCAGTGACTGGAATTAGAAGAAAGACAGGTCCTTTTTAAATTCAGTATAAACACACTCAAGACTAAGTAACTCAGATAAATATGCCACCCAAAAGAACTAAAAAGCCAGTAATTGAGGAAACTGATGATCCTCAAGAGGCAGAAAGTTTATTACCTCAAGAAATGGAGGGGGAGGGCGGAGCAACGGGCAGCGAGAACAGGGGAATTCTCAGGGCTCTGAGAACCCCTGGGTTTTATTCTGAGTCAGCGGACCCCCCGAGAAAGGGAGGGCAAGTTTTCCACAGGAGAAGTGGGCTTGCAGCAGGGAAGCTGGAGACGCCGGAGAAGTCAGACTTGCAATCTGCTTTTTTCGGGAGTTTCTTTTCCTCATCGCAACTGACTCATGAAGTCGCCATGATTGGTGAGTAGCTGCCCGGAGAAGGGGGAGATATAAAGATTTATGATCCGACTACATGAACAGAAGTTGAACGGCTATTTTTTATGGCAAGTAACAGATCAGATGTTGTTGTTTTTTCTTGGAAGCTAATTGTGAAGATAGATCTCTAAGCAGCAGAGAATCTTTGGCAATGTTGGAGTCTTTTTTTACTGCGTCACAACTGAGAGACTTGAGAAAGTGGAACTAACTTTTCCACCTTAACCCTCCCTCCCTAAGAATTTGGCTTTTTATAAATTAGAAGCTTGAGAACCTTGAATATCTCTGAATAATTTAATCTATGGAACTTTGCTCTGAGCCATAAAGGTGGATTATAAATCAAATAGTCATTTCTATGACCAGAGTGTCCTCCGCAAGACTTTGAATTTCGGGCTGACCAAGGATCCATGAGGGGAATTTGAGCAATTAGTCTGTTTGACTTTTATGGTTACGGATGGGAGATTGAGGGTGAGACTCATTATTGGAATTTACAATGGAGGCCTGTCTTCAGGAATTTCAATCCGATCTCATCAATCATCTCAGAACTCAGATTTTAGAAATGAAAGCAGAAATTCAGACAACATTTCTTGGCTTGGATATTAAGACAGAGATAGGAGACAAACCGACCAATTTCACGGAACTTACTGAACTGCCGTCATCGGAGACAGATGGACAGACTATTGTTCTTGGGAAGCAGGAGATGGGAGACAAACCGACTGATTACATTGAATTCACTGAACGACCGCTATCGCCAGAGAGGGAGAGAAAGACTGTTTTCCTTGATGACATCTTTAAAGATGGGAAAAGGAGGGGTGGAGATAAGGGGGAAAAGCATGTTGACATTATTTCGATTGAAAATAATGTAAAAGGGAAGGCATGGGTGAATTTAGGGGCAGAAATTTATGATCAGAGATCGGATAGATCTGCGTTGCTTCAAAATCAAGACATCGATTATATTGGGAGGAAATTAGTAAATCGGATAGAAAATGCCTTAAAGAGATTTCATAGATGGCATTTTAAAACTGGCAAAAAGGGAGCAAGAGACGAATCTTGGAAATATGATACTGGAGCTGAGAAGCAAAAATAAAAAGGGAGAAAGTAACCTGCTGATTAAATGATTAAAAAAAAAAAAAGGGAGAAAGTAACCTGTTGATTAAATGATAAAAAAATTTTGGTTTGAGAGATATATAGTCACACATAAAGCAATATGAGTAATTATATTATGAGCAATTTTGGCCAGGTGGGAATCTCAATGGTAGACAAGCATATGTAATTATGAATTTTAGAAAGGTCGATGAAGAATAATAATATTAGATGTTTTTGTGTCCATGGTACATATATAGAGATTAAATATGTGTGAATTATTATGGTGATTATATAGACAAGATTAGGTATACAATATCTTTTTATCTGCAAAAGTGGAGATCTCTGAGAAATGTTTGACCTGGCTTGGAGTTTTTTGGTGGACAAGCAATCTTTAAGATGAAATTAGGAATGCTTATGATGAGTATTGGATAGAGGGGTATGCAGGTGAAAGAATTTATAGAGATTTCATAGATGGCACTTCAAAGCTGGTAAAAAGAATGCAGGAAATGAATTCTAGATTTTCAAGGCTATAAGTAATCAGAAATCCCTGGTCTATACATGGAGCTGAGAAATATAACAAAAATTGGAAAGTTACTTGCTGAATGTCTCAAATGGTTGATAAGTAAGTACATATAACGCTTAAATTAGAATACATATTTTGATTATAATTGTTTAGAAGTTATTGATGATAAGTTAGAAACATAAAGACACCAAGTAATATATGAATCATAGTCTGTCTATGCAGTTAAGAATGGTTTGAATATAAGATCAATATAGATCTAAGTTTATATATTAGATAATGTATGTATGTTAATTATTATAAAGCTAGGAAGTCATTTTTTGATCTTAATAATGGTTTAAATATGTTTAGTAGGGTAATATGGTTTATGTAGTCAGAACTATATACCAGATGGATAAGGCCTAAATATGTTAGTAGGGTAATATGGTTTATGTAGTCAGAATTATATACCAGATGGATATATGGAAATTATCTCCCCGCGTATATGTCTGTGTTTGTTTTGTATGTCTGTTTGAGTTATAATAATAATAATAATTAAAAAAAAAAAAGAAATGGAGGGAAATGGAGATCCTTTAACTCCAAGGGAACAGGAGGAGGAGTTTTATGAGGATGCCTCAAAGGGACAAAGGGATCTAAGCTCCAAAGGTTTTGAAAAGTGGAAGTTGGAACAGGAATTCAAGCTAAGACTAAAGGAATTAGAAATTAGGGAAAAAGCCAGAGCTGAGGAGAAAGCTAAGGAGCTAGGGCTCAGGGAGCTAGAGATGAGAGAAAAAGCTGAGCAAGAGGCCAGACAAATGGCATTTGAGCAAGGAAATAGACAAAGAGAAATGGAATTAAGACAAAAAGAGATGGAATTTCAAATACAGCTGAAACAATTGGAATTGGCTTCTCAAAATAACAACAATAATAACAGCGCTAGTGAGGGAAATCTCTCAAAAATCGATCTAAAGAAATTTCCCCAATATAGAAAAGGTGACTGCCTAGAATCTTTCCTCATTTCCTTTGAACGTGCTTGCTGGGACTTTAATATCAGGGGTGATGAAAGGATGATAGTGCTGAGATCACAAATAAGTGGAGATTTGCTTGATATTTATTCTCAAATTCCCCTAGATCAGGCTAGAGATTTTGAAGCCTATAGAAAATTGGTGTATTCTAGATTTGGGATAAATGCAGAACACCTGAGGAGGAAATTTCGTGCCCTTACCAAAAAGACTGAAGACTCTTATGCTCAACTGGGGGCTAAATTGGTTCAGTGTTTGGAGAAGTGGATGGAACGTGAAAATGTCACTTCTCTTGAGCAGATGAAAAATGTGATTGGGTTGGAACAATTTTATTCTATTTTGTCTGGGGAATTGCGTTATTTAGTCAAGGACAAAAATCCCAAAAATCTAATAGAAGCAGGTGAAACAGCAGATTACCTTGGGGAGATTCGAAACCACAGGTTCTCTGAGGTAAATTTTAACAAGCAGAACTGGGACAACAATAAGAAGGTAAAGGTAAAGGTTCCCCTTGACATTTAGTCCAGTCGTGTCCAACTCTAGGGTGCAGTGCTCATCCCCATTTCCAAGCCATAGAGCCAGTGTTTGTCCGAAGACAGTTTCCGTGGTCATGTGGCCAGCGCGACTAGACACGGAACACCGTTACCTTCCCACCGAGGTGGTACCTATTTATCTACTCGCATTTTTACATGCTTTCGAACTGCTAGGTTGGCAGGAGCTGGGACAAGCGACGGGAGCTCACTCCGTCACGTGGATTCGATCTTACGACGGCTGGTCTTCTGACCTTGCAGCCTAGAGGCTTCGCCGGTTTAACCCGCAGCGCCACCACATCCCTCAACAATAAGAAACCCTTTAATAAAAATTACCTCAGCAAAACAACAGGAAAAGAAGGCCAGGGTAGTGCTTCACCTAAATTAGCACGGCCTAGTTCTCAGACCCAAATGAACCCTGAGGAAAAGTTAAACAGATCTCCTCAGAGTGAGCGAAGAAGACAGTGTTATAACTGCGGGGAGTTCGGTCATTTACAATTTAATTGTATGAAAACTAAACTTAGGAATGAGAAGGATGATAATCAGACCAAAAAGGTTTACTGTTTAAAACCAGCTGAAGCCACTGAGAAAAGCAATGGTAGTTCTGTCTCCATGGCAACTGGCACGACAGAAAATTCTGATTTGTCACTAGCCCAAGTCGTTCATTGTTTTCTAGTAAAGGCAGAAGATATTTTAGTTCATAACCCTGGTGAGAGGAATCTTATTAATGAAAAGTCTTATGTAGGAGTGGTTGATACTTGCTCTAATATCACCCTGTGTCATCCTGAGGTGATTCCTAAAGAACAAATTCTCCCAAACCAGATTGTTACCATCAAGGGAATAAGTTCTACTCCAGTGATTTTACCCATGGCTAAAGTGAAAATAAACTATAGAGATTGGGTTGGAATTTGGGATGTGGCAATCTCTGATCAAATTCCTGCACCTTGTTTAATTGGGCTAGATCTCACTAAGCATGTGCAGAGTGCTTGTGAAGTAACAGGTTCCCTGAGAGAGCAGTTAACAATCCCTGAAGGAAAAATGGATTCCCTAACCTCTGAATCTATCCAGGGATGTCCCAAGTTAGAAAAGAACCATGAGGTAACCAAAATGAATGATGAGGTGATTTTGAAAACCCCTAATGATCCTTCCTGTATTGAGGAACAGATGGAAGATAGTACTTTGAATGATTGTACTACAAAAGTTAGAGAGAATCCCATTCCACTGACCCCTGAACACCCAGAGAGGTCTATGACTGATAAAGACCTGACATATAGAGAGAGTTTACATTTGATAGAGCATGTTAAGAGTGCTTTTGCACTTACACGCTCACAAGGGGGCCAGGAATCACCCACTGCATCAGAAATGGATACAGTAGCAGAGGGAAGCCTGGAGAGGGAAAGTCTCTTAGAAACTGATCTCATGCTTTTGAAAACCCCAAATAAAACTAGTTTGGCTCAGGAGCAGAAGGAGGAAATTAGTTTGGTGGGTTGCTTTGAACCAGCCACCAGTACACCCACTTGCCCTGAAAGGTCTTGCCTGGATAAGGAGCTTTTATGTAGAAAAAAGTCCTTAAAAGTGGCAGAGCCAAGCTTGGGAAGTACTCCTGAAAAAGAGAAAGGCTTGTATGAGGCCCAGGAAAGAGTATTCTGTCCTGAAGACCAAGTATCAGAACTGAGAACTATAGAGGGGAGAAAATTGCTTTTGGCAGGGGCGGAACAAGTAGTCCTTAAATCCTTGCAAGGCAACCCCCTATCTAGCGTATCACTGAATAAAGAAATACAATCAGCTAACATACTCAGTGCATCTAAAACAAACCAATCGTTGATTGCACTTAAGATAAACTTGCATGAGAATATTAAAGTGACCCATGATAGTGGTCCCCCACATAGGGAAAACTTTGCAAAAAACATACCTGTGAGTGAATGTGTGAGTGAGGAGGAAGGTGTAAGTCCTGACATTTCAAGGAAGAACGCATCCAGAGATATTCGGGAGGAGGAGAGGGAACTGCCTACCCTTTCCACAGCTGAGAAAGTGAAGCCCCGAGCCAGACTTAAAGCAGACATCACCAAGAAACGACCAGCAGAGGACATCCAGTGGACATCAGAGGGCCCGATGACCTCCAGTCGAAGGAAGAGAACGCGAAAGGAGCCAGTGATCATCAGAGGGAACCCTGAGTGCCAGCAGTCGTGTGTCCAGCTGAAGGAGGCAGTAACAACCAGACCAGTCCATGGCGTACCTTACTACAACGGGAAGGTGAAGGACTTGGACTTTGCAAACCACAGAGTAAAAGAGACTCAGAGAGTGCCTTGAAAGCCAAATGACTGATGGGGGGATAAACAAAATTGGTAATGTTATAATAAATGTTCTGTTTGTGTATAGTGTGGAAAAACTGAATATTGATGAACTGAAATGTGGAGAATGACTCAAGGACTTCTAAAACTAACTGGAATGGACTATTGATATACTGGTTAATTATCTATGTAATAAAAGTTTCCTGATTGTGGTATATTCCTGTAAGGTTGAAAATGTTAAATGTAGTAAGTGTAAATGACAAGGTAAAGTATATTATTGAATTGTAGTGGAATGTTTAGGGTAAAAAGGTATTCTGATTGTTATAGTAAATGTGGTATTGCTTACAGAATTGTGCCAGATGGTAAGTAGAGTTTCATGCAATTGTGCCTGTTTGTTTAGGAGGGAAAACGCGTTTCCCCTCCCAAACAAACATATTTAAGGGGGGAGGTATGTGGCGTTCACCCTTATTATGCTAAATAGGTTATGCATTATTCATGTTCTATGCTGATATGGTTGAGAGGCGGAGCCACCAGAGAGGTTAAAAGGCGGAGCCTGAGAGTCAAGAGTCAGGAGAGAGAGCAGAGTTGAGTCAGAGTTAGAGAGAGAGAGATAGTTGGGAGATCTGAGGTGTGAGTAGTCTGTGGAGTGAATAGCAACTGGTGAGATTTAAATAGAAGATTGATGCTTGATGAACCTGAAGTAAATACTTATGAATTATTAAAGAAACATCTGTAATTAATAAACCTGCTTTAAGAAAAAGTGAAAACTGAATGGACCTTCATCTTTCATAAGTACGTTGATTTAGTTATCAACTGGTGGCAGCGTGTGAAAAGGGGTTTGGTTTGCCTTCATGTGCTCTGTGTTTGGAAGACAAACAGGGGCCACAAGGGGCAAAACGTCACACTACCTTTCAAGTCATGCATATTTAAAGTGTTTAATAGAATTCTGCTGCACTTTGGAACCTCACCATTAACATACACGCTTTTGTTAACTTTAAGCAGAGGAAGTGGACTAGGGCACTCTCATTGGAGTGATTCTGGACATAAGGATTTATGGAAGTGCTGGGATAATGACAATTTTGCATGCTTTGTACCACTGGCTATAAGTTGCAGAGACGTTTTTAGGACCTAAAGGAATTCTCTTCTTTCCCACTAACCAATTAGCAAAGACCTTTTTCCTGGGTTTTACGCAAGTCCCTGTGCATTCCTCCTGTCTGTCTGCTTCTGGTTGTTTGTGTGTCTCTCCTTTTCTTCCCTGACCATTGCTGAGGACAGACAGGTTTCTGTGCACTTGACCTCAGGACCATGTGGGCAAAGGAATCTCTCCCTCTTTCCTGAGAGTTAAGAGATCCAGTCCCCCCTTTATCCATTTTCTTATTCTTCTAAATATAACTGAAGATTAACTGTAAATAAATATGGGGTTTTTCTTTCTTTTCTACTTAAGTTACTTGTACAGTGATTTTTAAAATATATATACAAAGAGCTAGTGAGAACAAAAGGGCTAGGCAGAAGCTGGAAAAATAACAACAACAACACACCAGACATAGTAGTAATAGAACAAAGAAATGTCCGGATTATTGACATTGCAATTCTGGGGGATGCCAGAGTTGAAAACAAAGAGTTGGAAAAACTAACAAAGTACAGAGACCTGGCAATCGGAACATCTTGCCTCTGGAAGAAACACACTTCAGTGGTCCCCGTAGTCATTGGGGCTTTGGGAACAATATCAAGAAATTTCACAGAGTACTATAAGCAGTTGCAGATCTCAGAAATCACATCACCATCAGAGCTACAAAAAAACGGCAATATTAGGAACAGCATACATACTGCGTTGATATTTAACATATACTCAGGTTTTTGGTTAAAACTTGTATCTATTATATAATACCAGTCAATGTTTTTATAATTTTGATTGTGCTGCAGGAGTTATTTTTGTACTTTTATGCTCCTTATCCAGTTTAGGGGGGCTACTGAGCAGAAGAGGGGGCATTACACAAGCAGCATACTTGTTCTGTCTCTTTAACCCATTGTTAGATACTGATCTTCAGAAATCATGCCTAGGAAGATGGGTCTCCTTGTGTGAGAAGCAGAATCTTTATGGCGGATGGCTCTTCTTCCCCTGGACCATCCAATCCATGTTGTTCTGTACTGAGTATTCTCATAGACAAGACTAAATCAGATTGACACCACCCACTTCACTCACCCAATTTTCATAAATGCTGAGCTTTCTTATTCCCAATCAAAGGATTCTTGAAAGCTCTGGAGGATTTTCAGAGAGCTGGTGATACTGCTGAAGCTCCAATCTCACTATGCAATGCACGAAAGGGCTACTTATGCAATTTCCCCAAGCACCCACTCCACTCTAATGCTGTGGAGCCCATAATGACCTACGTTTCACAGAATATCTGTGAGCAATAAAACAGGCTAGGTGCAGAGAGAGTAAGTCATACACAATGAGTATTACTGAAAACCGGTAAAAACGTCTTGTCCCTACAATGGAGGTATTAAGGAGCAAAAAGGTCATGTCTTATTTCCTCCACAACATATTCAACCTGTCATCCAGCAGAGCTGTTTCAGATGGTAATGAGTTTATTGTGATTTAGTTCCAAGGCTTAAGAGTGGAATATTTGGTCACCTGCTGTGACAAATTGGCTATGAAGTTCAAGAAGAAAGTTGTTCATATTCACATTTGCATCTTGGGAGGTGTCCAGAGCACTCACCTGATAGGTTTCTTGGTATTGTTTTCAATAACTGTGCCTGATAATGTAGACAAGACCTTCCACTACTGGAAGCTTGTTATTTGTCTACTTGCCTGAGAAACACTAAATGGATCAGCTGAGCTGCTCTCTGGGATGGTAGCTGCAGGTTCTGCTCTCACCCAGAAGATCAGTTATAAAGAAAGTGCTCAGGAATTTCTGTTCATCTCCATGGCTATTTAGCAGTGGGGCATCTCAGGGCTTTATTCTACTTCTCCCTCTACTGCATTTAACACCTATCTGAATCTTCTGTGTGATGTCACTAGGAGTTTTGGACATTAGTGCTAACACTACACTATGACACCCATCTCTACCTCTCCTTGTTCTTGGAGTCAGGTGAAGCTTTGCAGGTCCTTGGATGATCTCTAGATGAGGAATAGGATAGACAAGGGCTAATACATTGAAAGTTAATTCCAACAAGTTCAAGACTGTGATTTAGTATTTACCATGTTTGAAAGTTGGGTTGGTCACCTTTTCAGTATGGAGTTGCAGTCTCACAAGAGGTCGGTGCATAACTTCCCATTTAGACTACTTCAATGTACTTTACATGAGTCTACCCTTGTTGTCTACACAGATAGTGCAGTAAGTACAATAGTCTGCTGGCAGAAACACCTATCAGAACCCATATGACCCTAGTTCTGAAAGAATTCCACTGGCTGGCAATGCACTTCTGGTCTGAGTCCAGTATGCTTCTTCCTATATGTACTTGTCAGATCAAGTACATCAAGAACAAGAGCTCCTTGGAAGGGAGATTTGAAAGACGGCTTATTTAGCTTCAGCACCTGTTACAGGATGCTCTCTTTATGGACACCCAACAGGTGACAAAATTACATTTATTCCATGACACATTAAAACCTGGCTCTTCCCCTGAGGATCTAGTTACTGATTCTGATATGAACTGATCGTTAGTATCTCCTGGACTAAAACATGGCTTATCTTAGGGCCTGATTACATTGATGATATACCTTGGACCATGCCGCAGCGTTAACAAAATTGATTTATAGTCATAGGGGGAATCACATGATCTTAGCATCACCGTGCGCGTCTCCTGGGGCAACTGCTCATCTGTTGTTGTTTTTTCTTTGTAAAGGGGCCAGCTTTGCTAGCAGCAGAACAGTTTACCACAGCTTCATTCAAAGCACACACACACACACACACACACACTCCTCCTCCTCCTCCTCCTTCACAAGCCTTTTTGAAGGAGGGAAGGACACCAACTCTTTCTCTCTCTGCTTCCCCTCTTGCCAGCCCAACAGCCCTACAGCAGGAGCAGGAGAGGCTGTGGGAAGGCCCCATCGCAAGGCAGTTTACACTGACAGAGGCATTCACAATGCCAAAATGCTTACAAATAGATTGATATGAAACATGTATGCTAAAATGACAAAAAACACTATTCCTGGGCAAAAAAAAATCCATACCTCCTTTTACTTCTTGTAGTAGTCGCCTTATTTTAAATTGTTTTCAATTATGCTGAACCCAGTTCAACAGCAGTTCTTATTGCCAGTGTAACAGCATTCTTAAATATTTCAGTTTGCTGTATTTTGTCTTCCTTATTTTAATTGTTAATATGCTCTAGTATTAAAGTATTCCAAAAGTATTTGAACTGCATGAAGTGGTTTTTTCCTCTCAAAACAAAATGTGCATTCTCCAGAATATGTTGGTTTAAAAGGGTGGCATTTATCTTACTGTGCAGAAAAATTCTGATCTTTAGGGTAAACAGTGCTTATTCTGGTGTGGTAGTGGGGCAGGTGGGGTGTAGATGATGTTTCTATTAAGATGGTGAGGAACGCTGAGAAAATATTGCCAGAATTTCACAGCCACTGACATTCTCAGCACCAACAAAATTACAGCTGGGAAATGCTGGCTTCCCTAGCCATGAGCCCAGCATCCTCCTTGCACATCCCACAAAGGATTTTTTGATCCCACCACTGTCAAATGTTTGATTGAACAGCCAACTTTTAACAACACACATAAATGCCTGGCATGTGGATAGACATTAGCATGAAATGTGTTCTTCTGGTGGCTTATGAGCAAATTGTGTATAAGACAAACCCCTCAACAAAGGAGTTTGTCTTATACACTCAGTCTATTTAGTCCAGTATTGGCCAGTATCTTGTTGCATAGCTCCACATGAGCAACAGGAATGATGTCATTGATAGCTGCAGAGTGCCACTGATTAAAGAATCCCTTTTTCAATTTCAGTGTGTGTGCATCTCACATGAAATGAGACAAAGTGGTGCACAACCCAAAATTGAAAAAGGTGCTCTTTAACCAGTGGCAATCTATCGCTGATGATGACATTGTTTCCACTGCATAAGCAAAATTCTCTGGTAGAGGCTTTTGACATCACCTGCTACTTGATCCACTCCTCTAAGTAGGAGAAAGATAGGTTACCTACCTGTAACCATTGTTCTTCTAGTGGATCTCTGTGAATTCACACAAATGGGTTTCTTCTGTGCCTGCGCAGGACTTTCAGAAGTTTCTAGAGCTTAGAAAAAAGACTAACAATTAGGATACCCCCCTAGGGAGCAAGCTCCGCCTCCTCAACCTTCCCCTCAGTTCCTCCAAAGTCCGCCGTTGCCAAGTAGAATAGTATTAAAAACAGACAACGTGACGGATAGAGGGGAGGAAGGGAGGGATGTGTGAATTCACAGAGGTCCACTAGAAGAACCACGGTTACAGGTAGGTAACCTATCTTTCTTCATAGTCGCCTCTGTGAATGCACACAAATGTGGCCTCTGTGAATGCACACAAGCTCACTTACCGGTAGGAGGGTCGTCACGGAAGTAGAGATGTCAGAATTGCCCTGCCAAATGCAGCATCATTCTTTGCCCTGACGTCGAGGCGGTAATGCTTCGTAAACGTCAATGGGTTGGACCAGGTAGCTGCTCGGCAAATGTCCCGCACATTCCACGGTGCAGTGCGGTCGATGTCGAGACCGCTCAAGTAGAATGGGCTTTCAGGTGATCAGGGATCGACTTGCCAGAGAGCTCATAGGCTAATTGTATGGCCTGGACTATCCACCTGGAAATTGTCTGAGTCGACGCCGGGGAACCTCTATTAGGTCCGTGGTGGCATATGAACAGTCTCGGAGACTTTCGAAACTGTCTCGTTCTGTCGATATAGAAGGCCAGGGCCCGTTTGATGTCTAGTGTGTGGAGCTTGGGTTCGATCGGAGTGGATGGAGAAGGAAATAGTGTTGGTAGTATTATTGGTTGATTCATGTGGAATTGAGATACCACCTTGGGTAGAAAGGAAACATCGAAGTAGAGAGTAACTTTATCCGGATGGAGCTGTAAATATGGAGGGTCAGATCTCAGAGCCGCTAATTCGCCTGCCCTTTTTGCTGATGTAATAGCAACCAGGAAAATCGTCTTTAGAGATAATAATTTTTCGTTATAATCTATGGCTATAGGTTCAAATGGAGGCTTGGTTAGAGATTCCAAAACTAATTGTAGTGACCATTGGGGAATGATCTGTTGTGATGGAGGTCTGATATTCTGGATACCCATCATGAATTTCTTTATGGTTGAATGGGAAAAAAGTCTGGCAGATCATGAGTGGGGTGGTCGGTGCACCACTATTGCTGAGATATAAACCTTGATAGTGGAGTGAGATAATCCAATGTCGAAGAGATGCAGGACAAAGGTAAGTATCGTTTTGAGCGAGACTGGTATCGGCGTTAAGTTCTTGGCTTCCGTGAATTTCAAGAATGATTTCCATTTGTTCTCGTAAAGTTTTTTGGTGGAAGGTTTCCTGGCCCTCTCCAGAATCCGGTGGAACTCGGGGTTATCCTTCACGCTGACAGTTTCAGCGAGTGAATGTCCGGGTGGAGAATAGCGCCCTCGTGCTGGGAGAGAAGGGTCGGTATCGGCGGTAGGTGCAGTATGTCTGTGGCCATCAGTCTGAGGTGGGTAAACCACGGTTGACGTGGCCACCACGGTGCGACCACGATGGCGTCTGCTCGGTATTGGATGATTCTGATGATTGACCTTCGAATCATTGGTATCGGAGGAAAAATGTAAAGGAGTTCTCCTGTCCAGTCTGTCATAAAGGCATCTCCCAGTGAATTGACATCAAAGCCCGCCCTCGAGCAGTATCTGGGGCACTTGGCGTTGCGATGGGTCGCGAAAAGGTCCAATGTCGGGAATCCCCATCTGTGGCAGAGTCTTTGGAAAATGGACTTGTCCAGTGTCCATTCGTGCGTGCGTGTGAGTAGCCTGCTCAAATGGTCCGCTAAAGAGTTGTCCTCCATTGAAATATGGATAGCTTGTGGGAAGATGCGATGGAGACAGCACCACTCCCATAGATCCATGGTAAGGTGTAGAAGGGGCATAGAGTGTGTGCCGCCCTGTTTGTTTATATAGTGCATGGTGGTGGTATTGTCCGTCACCAGTTGGACCGCTTTTCCTTCGATGCGAGGTAGGAAGGCTCGAAACGCTTTTATTATGGCTAGCATCTCCAGTTGGTTTATGTGTAACATTTTTTCTCTTTTTGTCCACAGGCCGTGTATTCTGAGTTCCTGGCAATTGGCCCCCCACCCCGAGGGGCTCGCATCCGTGGTCACCTGTATCGATAGGTGCAGTGGTTTGAATGGTCTGCCTACAGTCAGATTCTAGGCGGATGTCCACCAGGTAAGTCAGTCTACCAATTCTGGGGTCACTAGTAGATGCTTCGATTGATGATGTATTTCGGGATCGAATAGGGATAGAAACCATGCCTGGAGTGGCCTCATTCTGAGTCTTGCGTGAGAACTGCGGTTGTAGCAGCCATAAGACCTAGTAAATGTTGAGCTTTGTGAGCCAATATGGTGGTGAATGGTTGGGACAATAGGACAGTATTTTGTATTTTGATGATTCTTTGTCTGGGAAGGAATGCCCTTGCTTCTATCGAATTTAGATCTGCTCCTATATAGCTGATCGTCCGTGAAGGTTCTAGTTGGGACTTGTCGAAATTTATCTTGAGGCCCAGTCTTTGCAGTGTATGTATAGTAATATTTGTGGCTTCGATGGCGTCGAGATGGGATCGAGCTACTATGAGCCAATCGTCGATATAAGGGAAGACAGTGATCCCCTTGAGTCGGAGGTATGCTACGATAGGGGCCATGCATTTCATGAACGTCCTGGGGGCTGTGGATAGGCCGAACGGCATGGCACAGAATTGGTAGGTCGTGTTCTGAAACCGGAACCTGAGGAATTTTTGATGGGCAGGATGTATCGATATGTGGAAGTAGGCGTCCTTCAAGTCGATAGTCATGAACCAATTTCCCTGCGATAGAAGGGGAATAATGGTAAGAGGGTTAACATACGGAATTTTCTAGGTCGTATAAATTTGTTAAGTTTTCTTAGGTACAGGATGGGTTGTAGACCTCCGTCCTTTTTTGGGACGGTGAAATAACGGGAATAAAAAACCCCATGCGCTTCAGAAGATGGAACTTTGATTATAGCACATTTGTGGAGGAGGGATGATATTTCCTCCTGCAAGGTTGGCGAGAAATTGGTGTCTCTAATGCAATTTGGCGGTGGAATCTTAAAGAATTCAATAAGGTAGCCCCTCTCAATAATTGATAGGACCCACTTGTCAGACGTTATTTCTCGCCATTCTGGCAAGAATGTATATAGTCTTGTATTACTAGTGGGATGGTAGTAATTAGGGGTACTGCTTACCCTTTCGTTGCTGTTTACGAAAGGGCTGCCTGGCATTCTGGGGATGCTGCTGTCTGAATTGTGGAGCAGTGTTAGACGTTGGCTGATAGGTTCTCTCTTGTTGCGGCTGTTTGTATGATCAAAAGGGCTGATGTTGGTATTGTTGTTGTTGATAATATGGCTTCCTGTAGGAAGGTTTCTGATAACGGTAGGGTTGCTGTGGTATGTAAGATTTTGCTGTTTTTCTCATCTTGTGGATATTTTCCATCATGTCGTCTGTTTTGGAGTTGAACAGACCCGTGGCATTGAATGGGAGGTCCTCTATCCTGGTCTTGGTGTCGTCGAGAATGTTGGACAACCTAAGCCAGGTGTGCCTCCTGATGGCTATCGAGGTGGCCATGGTCTTGGATGCGGCGTCCACGGTGTGTCTCGCGGCTACTCTCTGTTGTTTGGCCAGGGTCGTAGCCTCTGTATATGTATTCAATAGGTCTGGTCTAGTCGTTTCAGAGGCTGCCTGCAGCGTCGGGAGTACCTTGTCCCATAAGTGTCTTTGATAGGCGCCCATGGCTGCCTGATAATTGGAAATTCTAATCATCAGCGACGCGAGGGAGTAAAGTTTTCTACCCATAGAGTCCATTTTGTGACCCTCTCTATTTATCGGGGTCAATGAAGACTTAGAGCGTGATTTATACTGGGTCGACTCGACTACTATTGAATTAGGTGTGGGATGCTTGAGTAGAAAGGTGGTTTCCGTGCCGTGTGTTTTGTAGTGGTGTTCGACTCGACGTGGAGTCTGTAACATCGAGGGTGGCTTGTCCCAGGATTCCTTGACAAGTTGAAGCACCACTGGTATAAGGCTCAGACTGGGAGGAGGAGTCTTGTCTTGTTCAAGATCGTGAAAGATGAGATCCTTCTCTTGCTGAGAAGGTAATTGGGTGTCCAGCTGTTAGGTTTTGGCCATTCTAAGAATGAGCTGAGCATACGATGTGTAATCCTCCGAAGGTGAGGGAGGGTGGTTGTCGAGCGTGTCCGAATGAGGAGCTGGTTGTTGTATTGTGGAGACATCTGATGAAGATGAGCCTTCATCTCGAGAGGAGGTGGAGGACATCGGGGGGGGAACGATCTGGTCCCTCTATGTGTACTCTCGGCATGAAGCCATCCTCCGACTGGGTAGGCATCGAGGGTGGCTCGGTATCATGTCTATGGGGTCCAGAGTATACAGTTGTCGTAGCTACAGTGGATTGTCTTTTATTCGTTTTGGATCGTTTCGCCGGGGCACTGGTTTCCGGCGGTGCCGTTCTCTTTCGTGATGTTCTCTCTTGGTACGGAACGAGGTCATCTCGGTGTCGAGAGTGGTTTGGAGAGGGCGATCTCGGTGGGGAATACCATGTCGGAGGAGGGTATCTAGGTCCTCTAAAGTCCTCATGGTATCCTTGTTCATGGTACCGGTATGGGTGATATGGTTCCGGGTAATAATGTCCGTAGTACGGACGGCGCTGGGTATGGCAGCAATGTTCTCCATGTCGATGGGGTTGGTATGGAGAAATATGTCGGAGTTTCTCTGTTCTCTTCCTCGGAGAGTGTATAGGAGATTTGAATTCCGACTCCGCATCGACATTTGCCCGCCCTGATGTTCGAGGGCTAGAATGGGCTACGGCCGGGCTGGAGGGTGCATCAGCTTCAGAATGGCCTGAACTCGGAGACAGGCTAAGAATAACCTGAGGTGCCTGTGCCGAAGAGATATCACGTTCCTCTCTATCGGAGAGCATGGGTGCTTCTCTAGATGATTCTTCTATCACCAGCGGAGGTATTGGAGCCGGCGGTGCGGCTGTGGTAGGCAATTTAGCGGCCTTCTTTGGCTTTTTGGCCTTATCTTTCTCCTTCTTCTTTTTAGCATGATCGTCCGACTTCGACTGATTCTTAGAGGAGGCAGCGGTCGATTTGGAAGATCTTTGTGAGTCCTTGGATTTGGTAAGTAACGATGTCGTGCTCGTGAGAGATTGGGCGGTCGGGCTAGGTGTAGGTTTAGCTGCTTCCCATGGTGGGTTAGACGATGGAGGAGTCCCCACTTCCATGGCGGGAGTCAAAGTCTTTTTGTATAGATACGATCTCAGACGCTGGAGCCTCAGCTTATGGCTGGTTTGGATAGGCTCTTGCACGCGGCACACGAGTGGGCCTGGTGGGATTCACCCAAACAAAACAAACATTTATCGTGTCCGTCTGTCAATGGGATCTTACTGAGACAAACGGAACACCTCTTGAATCCCCGAGGGGCCATAAACCATAGGAGATCTACGGGGAAAAAGAGGGGGGGGGAAGGCGGGAAAGCGAAAACATTTCTAAGGGGAGAGAAAAGGACTCCAATCACTAGGGTAAAAAGCAATAGTGATTAAAACGAAAAAGATTATAGGGAAAAAAGGTAATGAAATAGAAGAAAAAACTATCTTTTACTTTCCTTAACGGAGCTCTAGTGTTCCTACGTCCTAACCGAATGGCAGAAAAAAAGGTACTGAGGGGAAGATTGAGGAGGCGGAGCTTGCTCCCTGGGGGGGGGGTATCCTAATTGTTAGTCTTTTTTCTAAGCTCTAGAAACTTCCGAAAGTCCTGCGCAGGCGCAGAAGAAACCCATTTGTGTGCATTCACAGAGGCCACTACGAAGAACCATAGACATACTTGCCTAACAATATGGCAAAGGTTATACAAAGTAATTCACACTAGAGTAGGTCCATAGAATCAGGGGGCTTTTGGTGAGTCAACTCTTGTGTATGTTCAACTGATTCAAATGGGCCTACTCTACTTGCAATTTACTGTAATATAGCAAGGATGCAATCAGATGGCAAGCAAGGATTGCATCTGATCACCCAGAAAAGGGTTGCTTCACTGAGATTAAAGCAACCCTTCTATTTGTTTGCGAATCACTCAAACTCAGCACCCAAAAAAAAAAACCCAGCCCTGCAGCTTGGCACAGGCCAGATTTGGATTAATTCACAAGAGTAGTCATTGACTAGATGGGCGGGGTATAAATGCAATAAATAAAATAAATAAATTTCAGGTACATCATGCGACCACTCAGAAATGACTCACACCAGAACATGCCACAAACTGTGTAAAATGTGAGCTATTTCTTGATTGATTGCAGCCTAAGTCACTGCTAGAGTAGGCCATTTGAATCAATGGAACTTAGGCAGGAGTCAACTCACCAAATCTCCACTGGCACAGTGGGCCAATTTTCTATGCAAAACAACAGGATTTCAGTCAGTAGACATGAAAAACATGTCAAGTTGCAATACGTTGCCCTAGATGGCAACCACAATAGTGTTAAGAACACTTGAACATATGACCTAAAGAGAATTCTTTAGAAGCTCTTGCAGTCATGAATCCTAAATCACAGCTGTTATGAATTCAGAATTGCCCACAGAGTTCTCAATGAGCTGGCAAATGCAGCAGGGACAGATTGAGGCAGCTCACTTCAAATTCTCTCTCCTTCTTGTTCTCTTTCTCTAAATCAATAGATACATAAAAGTGAGAGATGAAAACAAATCACAACCACGCAGCAGCTTGCAGGAGAAAATACCGACTACAAGAAAACAAATCAATAAACCTTCGTTCTCTTGGCTATCATCTTTGGTTTGGGTCAATAAATGTACCATGTTGTGTTGCAGCTCACCAAGACCTACAGCAGATTCCTACCCTGTGAGCACATATATTTGAACACGTAATGGCAATGGAACAGCAGTTGTTAGGCGAGTGTGTTTGGTTGCCTTTTTCCACCCCTTCACTCCATGGCAATGTGGTTTTCTACAAATGTCCCTGTTATCAATTCAGCGCAATAAAAAAGGAGCACTAGCACTTGTCAGCAGGTGGACACCAGAACAGGCTTGCTTGGAATACAACAATGCCTGTGCCTCAGCTGTTGCTCCAGGGAGCATCATGCAGTCTGCAGTTTGCTGCCCTTTGTGCTACCACCAAAGCCTCCACTGGCATGAACAGGGGAAAAACATATTCTTCTGTAGCACAGACAGGTACCCCACAGGCTCAGTGTGTTCAGCCCTCCCTCAAGGGCATATGCCTCCTTTGTCATATTCCTGGCAAGCTTGTACAATCTTCTTTTTAACAAATCTTTCCCAAGACATTTATGATATTGTGTAGAGGCAGAATAAAAACCCATTTGATTAACAGGTGTTCTTTTATTTTTGTAACGTGTGCAAAATTGTACGGGCATGATGAATGACAACCTGCTGGAGCTTCGGAGAAAAGCAGTGCACACAGCCGCCTTCCTCCACAGCTCACCTGTTAAGCTCAGCAACAATTGTGGGGAAAGCAACAGGAAGGACGGGTAGAAGCTGCAGCCACACCGAGATGAAAAGAGAGCAGGGTGAAATGTTTAAAAGTATTACCTTAATTCTTGATGAGCTGGTGGTGGAATGAATTGTTGTTGTTTAGTCGTTAAGTCGTGTCCGACTCTTCGTGACCCCATGGACCAGAGCACGCCAGGCCCTCCTGTCTTCCACTGCCTCCCGGAGTTTGGTCAAATTCATGTTGGTCGCTTCAGTGACACTGTCCAACCATCTCATCCTCTGTCATCCCCTTCTCCTCTTGCCTTCACAATGAATGAATGAATAGATGTCTCTAAATCAATAGCAGACTTTTTGGAAAAGATGTAAATAATTTCTCATAACATCAAGTGTAATTGAAGAAGGCAAGATCTTACTAGTAGGGATGCTTAGATAACCAGTGTGCTTACAGTGGTTTGAGTGTTGGATTCCAAGTGTTGGGAGGTCCATGTTTTGTCCCAGTGATTCATGAGAAGACCACTTCACAGGGTTGTTGTGATGATAAGTTCAGGAGGAGGAAAGCCAGGTACCTTGGTCTCCTTGGAAGGAAGGCAAACTCTCAATGTCATAAATAAATAAGAAATCAAGAGCTGCTGATTCTGGTATGAACTGATCATTAGCATCTCCTGGACTAAAACATGGACTAGAATCTACTTATTGGTTGACTTGGACACTTCTCAAATGTTCTGGTCCAGATCTATGTTCAGAAGTGTGTATTTTAAGAAAAATAATATGTTGAACATGCATAGCTGAGACAAAATGTTTGAAAATACATACATTTGCTTTTGTATTGCAGACTTCGTTTAAAAAATGCTATACCTTATTGCAGAAATGAGATGGAAAGGGCATATGGATGAACACAGGCAGAAGTGACATGGAGCAGAAGCAGAGAGATTTGTGTATCCATTCTTGCTGCTCTTGCCAAACAACATGCATATGAGCAATAATTTTTATTCCAGTAGTAACACTGCAATTCTCTACCTACTTTCTTGCAAACAGGTCTAACTGAAATCAATAAGGCTTACTTCATTCCTAAGGCTGGTATGGACCTAGCCCAGTATGGACTGGTTTGTTTGTTTGTTTTTTATTCCCAGCTGCCTTGACATTTTCCAAAACAGGTGGGAAGATGTGGTCTCTTGATATCACAAGACTGCATCTCCTATCAGCTCCCATCAGTTTATTCATTGATATGAGATGCTAGGAGTTGTAACCCAACATCTGAGGGACTATCTATTCCCCACCTCTCTTGTCAAAACACAGCACATACAGTGATGAACATATCTTTGGAGTTTCTGCTGAAAATTTTATGGGTGAACATGGAGGCTGATCAGGTTGATCTCTGTGGACTGAGGAAGAGATCTTTTTTCTACAGTGTCTTAGAATGTTGGCTATTGAGCTGAAGCTTCAGCTTTTGTGTAAGGAGCTTTGTGATACTAACATCCTTGTTTCTGCAGGCAGGTGTCATCTGCCTCTGCTGTGTGGATCCTTTATTCAGGACTGCTGCCACAAGTAATTGCATTCCATATTAAAAGCACAGCCAACAGATATATTTTACATGACAGCTACCCAGGAACCAGTGAATATAGGAAACATAGTTCTTCAGGTTATCCAGACACATACTATAGACACTGGGGTAATAATGTATCCAATACAGAAGAAATCTGCTCCCTTGAAGTCTGCTACAGGCGTGATCATCCAGGACCGAGCACAGCAGATGGACCGCTGGGTGCAACACTACTCTGAGCTGTATTCCAGAGAGAATGTAGTAACCGAAGAAGCATTAAATAACACTGAGTGCCTGCCTGTCTTGGAAGAGTTGGACAGCGAACCAACCTTAGCAGAAATAAAAGCGGCCTTGGATTCCCTCGCCTCTGGCAAGGCACCTGGAAAGGATAACATCCCTGTTGAAGTGCTGAAGTGCTGTAAAGAGACCATCACTACCGAGCTGTATGAAATCTTTTGTCTTTGCTGGAGGGAAGGTGGAGTACCACAGGACATGAAGGATGCAAACATCGTCACATTGTACAAGAACAAAGGAGACAGGGGCGACTGCAATAACTACCGTGGCATCTCTCTTCTCAGCGTTGTAGGGAAGCTGCTTGCCCGTGTTGTGCTGAAGAGGCTCCAGGTGCTCGCAGACAGAGTCTATCCAGAATCAGAGTGTGGATTTCAAGCTAATAGATCCACCACTGACATGGTATTCTCCCTCAGACAGTTGCAGGAGAAATGCAGGGAACAACAACAGCCACTCTTTGTCGCCTTCATAGATCTCACAAAGGCCTTTGATTTGGTTAGCAGGGATGGCCTTTTTAAAATCCTTCCCAAGATTGGATGTCCACCTTGACTCCTTAAAATCATCAGGTCCTTCCATGAGGGAATGAAAGGCACTGTAGTTTTTGATGGTTCAACATCAGATCCCTTTGACATCTGAAGCGGAGTGAAACAGGGCTGTGTCCTCGCACCAACCCTTTTTGGGATCTTTTTTGCTGTCATGCTGAAGCACGCCTTTGGAACTGCAACAGAAGGTGTCTATCTCCGGACTAGATCAGACGGAAAGCTCTTTAATCTCTCTAGATTGAGAGCGAAGACCAAAGTCCAGCTGAAATGCATGCGGGATTTCCTCTTCGCCGATGATGCAGCCATTGTTGCCCACTCTGCTCAAGACCTCCAACAACTCATGAATTGTTTTAGCAAGGCCTGCCAAGACTTTGGACTAACAATCAGCCTGAAGAAAACACAAGTCATGGGCCAGGGCGTGGACTCACCTCCCTCTATTACCATCTCCACACAAGAATTGGAGGTTGTTCATGACTTTGTGTACCTTGGCTCAACGATCTCTGACACACTCTCTCTAGATGTCGAGCTGGATAAACGCATTGGCAAAGCAGCTACCATGTTCTCTAGACTCACGAAGAGAGTATGGCTCAATAAGAAGCTGACGACATATACCAAGATCCAGGTATATAGAGCCTGCGTCCTGAGCACACTCCTGTACTGCAGTGAGTCCTGGACCCTTTGTGCACGGCAGGAGAGGAAGCTGAACACCTTCCATATGCGTTGCCTCCGACGCATTTTTGGTATCACCTGGCAGGACAAAGTTCCAAATAGAGTAGTCCTAGAACGAGCTGGAATCTTTAGCATGTATACATTACTGAAAAAGCGACGTCTACGTTGGCTTGGGCATGTCGTGAGAATGGCTGATGGTCGGATTCCAAAAGATCTTCTGTATGGAGAATTAGTGCAGGGAAATCGCCCCAGAGGGAGACCACAGCTGCGATACAAGGACATCTGCAAGCGGGATCTGAAGGCCTTAGGAATGGACCTCAACAGATGGGAAACCCTGACATCTGAGCGTTCAGCCTGGAGGCAGGCGTTGCATCATGGCCTCTCCCATTTTGAAGAGACCCTTGTCCAGCAGACCGAGGCAAAGAGGCAGTCACGGAAGCAGCAAAATCAGGGAGCTGGACAGGGGACAGATTGTATTTGTCTTCAGTGTGGAAGGGATTGTCACTCTCGAATTGGCCTTCTCAGCCACACTAGACGCTGTTCCAAGTCCTCCATACAGAGCACGTTACCATAGTCTTTCGAGACTGAAGGATGCCTAATACTAATAATGTATCTTGGGTCTCCTTATACTACATCCAGGATGGAAAAGCCCTGGTGACAATTATTAATTCTACCCTGATTTTAGATTAATTGCTCTCTGGGTTTTTGTTTGGGCTATAGAAATTGCATCAATTTGTATTAAGGGTTTGAGTCAGCATTATACAGCAGATCACTCAAGATATCTGCTTTGTGACAAAGTTCAGCTGAATACTGATTGGACTGACTTTAAACAATACCTGAGATGCAGTATCTGCTGATGCTGCCTCCAGCCTTAAGATGTGGTTCTTAATGGGCACACTTTGATTAATTGGGGTTATTGTGATTCTTGCATAGCTTGAAAATGAGGACAGGAAAAATTCTAAAATGGAAAGGTTCATAACAGCCATTGGCCTTTTGTATACCGTTTCACAATGAAATGTTGTTTATGAGAAATCATTTGCAGCAGTTAAAGTATGGTTCAGCAGTGAAAATATGGTGGGGGAAAAGCATTTCCTTTGCTTCTCCCACAACCACCACAAACACACCTAGATGCACTATAGAGTGGTGAACAAAAGGAACTCCACCAGTCCTTTAAGCATGGACATTAATGCTTCTTGAGTAGCTGGGTCTCACCCTGGCTGTGCTTCTCTGTCTCTTTTCCCACTGGGCAGCTATTCAGTAGGATACCGTCAGAGAATTTCAAAAAGCAGATTTTCCACTGCCCAAACGTTCTACCAGACACCCCCCAGCATACTTGCTTTAAAAAAAAACAATCAAATAAAAATATGCCTTGCCCACTGATTATACTCTGTTGATTCTGGTTTCTTCTCAGAAGTCAGTGGCTCTTATCTGTCAACTTATCTAGCAACTATTTGTTTATGTTGACTTGACCCAGTAACAAATGCATTGCAGTGGCAACGCGTGTCAATGAGGTAAGCCTCCTTTTTCAGAAGCTAAGTCCAGTTTGCTCCTCCTCTCTAGCCAGTGTGTGTGTACATAGGAATAGTTGAGCTGGATGAGGTCAATAAACTCGGCAACCTGCTGCTTTAAGGTATGGTGGGCAGATTCTCTCCCTCATGAATGCAGTCCTTTGCTCTTGTTGTGTGCTGGTGTGTATTTGGAATTACTGAAAGAGGACAGCAGCAAAGGACTGTTGACTAATTTTTATGGAGGGAAAGTGAAACTCATGTGCAGCTACCACAAAGAGGCTCCAGAAAATGCCACTACCAGCATTCTGGACATGCTGAGGATGACCATGACAATCTGACATTTTGTCTCACTCCTCCCAGAAATTTTAAATATCCAATGACAAATTTCTGCTTCTCTTACATGTGAGACCATGGCTGGGGCCCTGTTGATACTTGAAGGGGCCCGAGGGAGACACCCACAAATCTTGAGCTGCCCCATCTACAAGGTAGCCTTTGCTTTGTAATTATGGAGGCCACTGAAAAGAAAATTCTGCTCAGCATAGATATGCTTAGCTTTCATACCTATAATGAACAAGGTTGAGAAAGACAGGGGGTGACAGATCATTCCTTCTAATTGAATAGACTGAACATGTTGTCTCCATGAGCACTGGCTCCACTATTACACTGGTGTTTCACAGAGTCTTGTATTTGAAGCTGCCGATGCAATACAGAATGAAGTGCATTTAACCTGACCAAAGTCAGCTGGATTAAATGAACGTAAGTCTGTGTTATGCTTTGACTGATGTTTCAGCCACCGGCTGAAAATCCGTAAGCAAAACATACTTTTTTAGCCCATATGTTCAGTCATGTTGCAATGTGCTCCATAACCTGCATACATAAAAATTGCTGCTATATATAATTTATAAGTGCAATGTGAGGATATTTCTTGTTTATGTGAAGCAATAACTGTGGTGTGGATTGTATTAACTCCAGAGCTGATGGCTGAGATGTTTATGGAAGCCATTTAGTTGAGGGCTTCATTAGTTCCAAGAAATGTTATTGTTAAGTTAGCAAGAGGCACCCTCCAGGCCACTTAAATGTTTAAGATGTAATAGAAGAGGAACCCATAGATTGCAGCCACATATGGTTTTATTAAAGCAGGGCAGACAACTTGTGGACCTCCAGATATTGTTGAACAGCAACTCCACACCCTTCATTGTTGCCTCTACCAGTTAGGTCTGGTAAATGTTACAATCTGTCATCAGAATAATAATCTATGGTCATAATAATGATAAAGTTAAGGTTAAAAAAATGAACTGAACGTATTTATTTATTTTATTTTATTTTATTTGCACCACACATATTCAACAGGAACAGCTACTTGCAGTATGGAAAGGACCATTTTGTAGTTGTTGCCATATAGCAGATAAAGACAAAGAGATGCTGGGGGGGTGGGGGTGGGGGGGGGTGGAGTCGCATCCTAATTCTGTACAAACAAGGTTCAATACAAGGGGATTCGAAGCTAGACTTTGAAGAGTTGAGTAGTCAAACCCCTGGACCAGGATAGATATATCTGTCACTTTTTATTTCTCCAACTTTCAAATGTTTTTTTTTTTAAAAAAAACACTCAATTCATTTTCCTCCCAAATAGGAGGAAAGTTGTGCATATAGGCGAATCCTTATCAAAATGAAATTCTTACCGATTCTTATCCACTGATACACAGTTCCAACAACAGATCTGGTCTCCCTGGGGAAAAAGGATTCTGGGCTGGATAAACACTTGCACTGATAACTAAAGTGGCAGCTGGTGTCCATTATTGTTGGAGGGGTAGTTGCCACAGCAGCCAATGATGGATGGAAGCAGCGCCTGACGAGCAGAGCTAGGGGGCAAAAGGTGAGGATTCATAGAGACATTCACATGCAGAGAAGCAGCCTTTCACACCTGCACGCAAACATTTTTGCAGCAGGAGGTAGGCATTTTCTGAAACCCCATTCATTCATTTCACAACTCAGCCAAACAGCAGAAAATTACACCTTGCCCCTGAATTAGGAATGTTTCCATTTCTCTTTCCTCTTCCTTCCCTCTCTCTCTCTCTCACACACACAGTAAGATAAGGCTGAAAGTGAGCAAGAGGGGGACATAGGCAGCATGATGCGGAGGCAGACAGTAGCAGGTTGGGTTGGTAGTGGGGTCTTTATATTAGGAATTTGTTTATTCGTTTGTTGGGAGACAGACAAAAGTGTAAAAGATTGAGCCCAGTCTCATCAGTTCTTCCACGGGATACACACAGTCTAGTCGTTTTGTAGCAAAAAGTGATCACACTAGATGCATCTTAAGAAAACGACACTTAAGAATGGATTCAAGTTACAGGAAGCCAGATTTTAGCTGGATATCAGAAAAAACTTCCCAACTGTTAGAGCAGTACGACAATGGAACCAATTGCCTCAGCCAGTGTGAGTATTCCAACACTGGAGGAATTCAAGAGAAAATTAGACAGCCACCTGTCAGATCTGTTTTGATTTGGATTCTCACACTGAGTAGGGGATTGGACTTGATGTCCTTATAGACCTCTTCCAACTCCATTATTCTATGATTCTATAAGAGAAAAGTGAAGTTTACTAACAGTTATCATCCATAGTTATAAGAAGAAGAGGGGAGGGAAAGGAGAAGCTGGAGTATTTGGCATGCTTGCTTCTCAAAAGGTGTCAGGGAAGAAAAGGCAAACAACAGTAAAGGAAAAAAAAACCCGAGAAGAAAGGACTGGCTCAATGGCAAAAGTGGGAAACGTTTCACCAATCAAATTATTGGCAAGCAGCAAAAAATAAGGCATGCCCCCTCCCACAGACCCTCAGTGTTAAGGCATGCATGATTGCTATTTTTCCCAAAAGTTGACTGGGGCCATCCTGGCTCTGCGATAGGTTCTCCGTCTATACTAATAATTCATCTACCACTGGATCAAGCTTTTCTTATGTTCCCAGACTGCAAAGAGGGTAGTACGTTGTAGGTTGGAACACTTGGCTGAGTACTAACTGCTGCTTTGTAAGAATGTTGGGGATCTAAGGAAAGAGAAATGGATACTCTCCATTAGAAAGTGGCACAAATTGCTGGTTTGGTGGTTCATGCCAGTTTGGCCAATGGCTGAACAGGCGTTCCACAGTATCGGGTCTCTCCCCCTCTGGCAGGTGCCCACTTGGAGGCAGCGACCAGAGGTAAGGCAAGGGAACCAGGGTACTGCCTCTGAGTGGGCACCCACCTGAGGGGGTGGGGCGCTGAACCACAAAACACCTGTTGGACCAATGGCCAAACCGGCATGAACCGCTGAACCAGCAGTTCATGCCCATCTTTACTCCCTATGTGTAGCTTACCATGCATCAGTGGTTTCAGTGCAGCATCCAAATAAATCTAACATTTAAAAGGGACTTTGTTGGTGTTAGTTATGTGCTCTCAAGTTGGAACAGAATTATAGCGACTCTAATAGGGTGTCCGAGTGAAGTGAGACATTTAAGGTGCGGTTTTACCACTTCCACACACCCCAGTAAACTTCTATGGCTGAGCAAGTATTCGAACCCAGGCTTCCTGAATCCTAGTCCATCACTCTTTCCACTACACCACACACCACGTTCCCAGTGTTTAAAGTGAGCGGCAATAAAAGAAAGGAATGGACCAGGTAGATATAGCTAATAAATTCTGGGATGTAATTAGCACTACCTTCCCCCTTGTGAATGAGGTTTCTAGCCACTGTGATTCACCTGCTGAACTCATTTATAAGTATACAGATTTATGGACTCTGCAAGATTTGTCCAGACAATTGTTTTCTCAACCAGTTTGCTAGAGGCATCTCTATTTAGATTTTGTCAAGATTATTGCTCCTTGAAACTACTGATGAGATGAGAGACTTCTTCTAGCTTTTTTTGGCAAAACAAAACACTGATTACAAAGAGGAGACCTCTTTTAATGAGTATAAGCGTCTCTTGTCCTATAAACGACAAGACTTTACTGTGCAGAACTGACTGCATTAAAGAATACCTTCCATTTACAAAGAATGGAATTAGTTCGGTTCCTCCACAGAGCCATCTGCAAGTAACAAGTGCAAACAAAATTGTTGGTGGAATTCTCACCAAACAGGGGTGACCAGCACATTGTCCACAAGCTGCCTGCAGGCCCTACCAAAGCTAATTGGCGGCAGGGGGTGAGGGAACATTGGGTAAGCACAGTAGAACTTTTGATTTTGCCACAGTGGAGGGAAGGCAAAGTCATTAGAGGGTTTTTTTTCTTTTTGCTTCTAAACAAGGTACACAGAGTGAGCACATCTCGTTTTTAAGTGATGTATTACTTCCTGAATGTTTGAGGGAGCACAACATTCCTTAAAAAGAAAGCACAAACCCTCCATGTACCTTGCTGACATATTAAAAAGCAGCAGATATATAAATTGCATCTGGTTTATTCTCACATGCTAAGCAAGAAAGCACATATGTGCAAAATTATCATTGCCTGCAATATGCCATGAATTTTTTTTGTCAGTCTCAGACAAAACGTTCATCATTTTGAGACAATTTTTTCACATTTCTGAAAATCCTGCAAATTTAAATTTTTGATCACTCCATAGATAGACTGAACTTTTTTTTCTTTTTCCCTTTTTCTTTTGCATCATCTATTTAAAAAGTAGAATTGAATGGGTAATTATTCTCATTCTAAGAAGTCAGACTATTCTTTTGTGCTTGTTCTGTGTGTGTGCACGCACATGCAAGCTTCTGGCAGATCCAGATGGGGGAAGTTGCAGTGGTCTGGTTCACACTTAAAGGGTTCTTATCCTTAGTGCAATCTGTTTTATCTCTCACTTGAACGAACCATTCACAGCAGGGGTCTCAAACATGCGGCCCACGGGCCATTTGCGGCCCGCCGGAGGATAGTTTGTGGCCCCCGCCTTGTCTGACCCCCCCCTGAAGTGCCCACACGTCCTCTGCTGTCAAGAGTCAAAAAAAGCCTCACCTCGCTCGCCGGCTCTCTCCCAAGACAGCGCCTCTTGCACCCTACATCCAGAACTGCAGCCTGCCAGCCAGCCCACCTTTCTGCCAGCTGGCAGGCTGCAGTTCCGGATGGAGGGTGCAAGAGGCGCTGTCTTGGGGGAGAGCCAGCGAGCGAGGCGCGCTGCCGGCTCTTTTCCCCGAGCGCCCGAGCCGCTGCCGAGCGATGCCTGAGAGCGGAGCTCGCTCCCAGCCTGTCCTCGAAGAAGAGCGCCTCCAAGCCGCCAACAGCAGCTGCCGCCACCACCCGCCACCACCTCTTCCAGGGAAGCGGCTCTCTGGCTCTCTTTCTCTCTCGGCACCCCCCAGCACCAGCCCGGCCAGCGGCCACCTCAGCACCCGACGGTGCTTCCTCCTCCTCCTCCTCCTCCTCTTCGTCCTGCTTCAGACGCCTCGGCTCTGGAGGCTGCCTGGGCTCGCCTCGCAAAGTTTGCTCCTCTGTTGTGGTGGGGGTAGCTGCTGCTGCTGAGTGCGCCTTTTTTTGATGGGGGGCCCTCAGAGGAAGGTTGCCGGACCTCCGTGTGTGTGTGTTTGTGTGCATGCGCGCGCACCTGTGGGGGCCCCCGCCCCGTTCTGTTTAATTTCGCGGGTACCGGTGGGGGGCTTTTCTCCTTTGGCAAGGCAAATTCTGTGAGGTTTGTTTTTTTTAATTTTATGTCGTGCCCTCCTCCCCCCCCCGGCTAGGTGGTCGCCGGCGCTCCTCCCCTTCTCTGCTTCTTCGTCCTGCTGCTGGTGGTGGTGGTGGTAGTGAAGAAGGAGCCGGAGGGGGTCGTGGCCGGCGACGAGGGCTCGCGCGCCCCTCCTCCTCCTCCTCCTTAGAGCCCCAGCCGGGCTAAGGAAACTCCTGGGCGGCTTCCTCAGGCTCTTGCTCCGCTTGGCGGAAAATCTGATGCGGCCCAGCTTCACCCAGACTCTGCCTCCAGTGGCCCCCAGGTAAATTGAGTTTGAGACCCCTGATTCACAGTGATTGACAGTTTCTCTCCCATGGGAAGGTCCAGACAAGTCTTTGGATTGGTTCAATTTGTTTTGACGTAGAGCAATCCTTCCCACCCCTTTTTAGAGTTGTCCCATTCCCTTTTGACACAGTGGCAGGGCTACTTTTTGGGGGCACAAGTCAGAGTACTCCTGATTATCCATTACATGCAAATTGTACAAACCATTTTGGGGGAAGAGGTAGTCAATGGTGCCTTGCTCTCATGCTGGAGATAAGATTTCTCAGTTCAGAATTCTCACCTGTCTTGGCATGTCAGCCTATCTAAATCACAAATAAAATCCAATTCTTTAAAAAAAACCCTCTGGTTTATGAATGTGGGATATTGTGCTTCTGTACTCGTAATTATAGGTGATCCTCTGAAATTGACAGTAGTTCATATAGAAAGTGTTTGAAAGCCTTTGCACTAAGCCTTGCCTGTAACTATGTCTATATTAAGATTTTTTAGGTGGCAGTGTTTCAAAAATGTGCAGAGGAATACGCAAGTATTGGTAAAGCTATGGACACTTTAAAGCAGATTTTTCCCAGAGGTATACAAAAGGAGGCAGATAAAAATGAGCTGAAGAAATTATGAAATTGCACATATTCCAGTTCTGGAAATAATTGTACACATTCTCCTGATGATTGCATCCAATGGCATACTGGACCTCTACCCAACCAAACCAGTCTCCTCCAGATCAGCCGGTGTAGACAAGTCATTACTTTAGCACATCGGGCAAAATCCAAAGAAACGAAACAAAAAGACAAAAACATATGGTACATGTTTTAGTGCAGTAAGTCACAACTAGAGCAGGCCCATTTCAACCAACAGAATTGGTTCTACATATTTTACATATTGATATGAAGATATGGAGGCAGTGACAGATTTTACCTTCTTGGGCTCCATGGTCACTGCAGATGGGGACAGCAGCCACGAAATTAAAAGACACCTGCTTCTTGGGAGGAAAGCAATGACAAACCTAGATAGCATCTTAAAAAGCAGAGACATCACCTTGCCGACAAAGGTCCGCATAGTCCAAGCTATGGTTTTTCCAGTAGTGATGTATGGAAGTGAGAGCTGGACCATAAAGAAGGCTGACCGCCAAAGAATTGATGCTTTTGAATTGTGGTGCTGGAGGAGACTCTTGAGAGTCCCCTGGACTGCAAAGAGAACAAACCTATCCATTTTGAGGGAAATCAACCCTGAGTGCTCACTGGAAGGACAGATCCTGAAGCTGAGGCTTCAATACTTTGGCCATCTCATGAGAAGAGAAGACTCCCTGGAAAAGACCCTGATGTTGGGAAAGTGTGAAGGCAAGAGGAGAAGGGGACGACAGAGGACGAGATGGTTGGACAGTGTCACCGAAGCTACCAACATGAATTTGACCCAACTCCGGGAGGCAGTGGAAGACAGGAGGGCCTGGCGTGCTCTGGTCCATGGGGTCACGAAGAGTCGGACACGACTTAATGACTAAACAGCAACATTTTACATATTCTCCTGATGATTCATTCACAAGGAGTAGAATGCAGGACAAACTAATCCTACCAAAAGGGGAGGGGGAGGAAACAGGTAAAAGGGTAGAAATGGTTGTGCCTCCCCCTCCTGCTGGATTAGATGAGAAACGTCCAAGCCAGTCCCAGTTCCCACTTAGCAAGCACAAACTTTAAAATCTGCTTTTCCGCAAGCAGATGACGCCATCATGTTCATTGGGTTGCACAGGGACTGCTTTCCTAGCCTACACTTGGACGAATGCTGCAGTGAAATGCTCGTTCTTTTACAGGACGATGAGCTTTCACTCCCTGGGAGTCATTTCTGCCCAAGTTCAGCCTTGGAAAGCAGCCCACACACAAACAGATGGACGCAATCATCTCCATACATTTGCATAAAGCCTGCTTTCTGTGGCTGTATTCTGGACAACTGGTGCTGGGAAATGAATTTGATTTTCAGGAGATCCTTGGAGAAGTTCAGCCTACTAAAAAAATGGAATGCTCACCTGAACTGTAGTGCAGCCCCCAAAAGCAAAAAAAAGCAAAGCAAAGCGTGCTGCTTATATACCGCCCCACAGCACTTAAAGCACTTTCTGGGCAGTTTAGAATTTAATTATGCAGGCTACACATTGTCCCTCTCTCCCACCAAGCTGGGTTCTCAATTTACTGTACCTGGAAGGATGATGATGATGATGATGATGATGATGATGATGATGATGATGATGATGATGATTTATTTATTTATTTATTTATTTATTTATTTATTTATTTCATTTATACCCCGCCTATCTGGTCTTGCGACCACTCTAGGCGGCTTCCAAACAACATCAAACAACAGATAAAATCACAAAATTATTACAAAAACAATTTCCATAACAATTATAAAACAAAAAATAAAGATAAATAGAAAAGGTAAAAAGATCAGGTATTGACTGGAGGGAAGGCCTGTATAAACATCCATGTTTTTAATTGATTTTTAAAGATACCCAGCGTAGGGGCGGCACGAATCTCCGGAGGAAGATTATTCCAGAGGCGAGGAGCCACCGCCGAAAAGGCCCGATTTCTTGTTCTTTCCCTACGGGCCTCCCTCGGCGTCAAGCTCCTCAGCCTCACCTCCTGACTCGCACGGGTGATCCGGGTAGACCTTGGTGGGAGTAGGCGTTCCGCCAAATATCGAGGTCCTAAACCGTTTAGGGCCTTATAAGTAAGCATTAAAACTTTGAAGTCAATGCGGAACCGAATGGGCAGCCAATGCAATGCGGCCAGAATAGGAGAGATATGCTGGTATTTTCTCACTCCCCTAAGGAGTCTGGCCGCCGCATTCTGCACCACCTGAAGTTTCTGCATCAACCTCAAAGGCAGCCCCACGTAGAGCGCGTTACAGTGGTCTAATCTTGAGATGGGAAGCGGCTGAGTAAAACTCAGGTCATGAGCAGAGTTTTGGATGCAGTACTGCAGTTTAACCACTTCACCGCAAGATAAACTATGAAGTTTTATATGCTTTACATTTAATCCAATCTCCTTTGGGGTAGCATTGACATTCCTTAAGCCTCTGAAACTCCTTTGCAGACCTGAGCCTGTCAAACTTTGCTGACATTCCTAGAAACTTTTTCATGCCAACAAATCTCAATTTTTCTCTTCTGTCTGTATTTCGAAGTTTCCAGGTTGAAGTCAGCTTCAGTTCTATGAAGTAAAAAAAATCTCCATGTATAAGCTTGCAAAAAATTATAGTGCTTCATAATTAAATACACTATATTTATATCAAACTTGGAACATAAGTAACATATTGTCACTCTTCTGTATTTTCATCTTCCTTTTCAACTAATTTGATTTCCACTTGTTTGTCTAACTTATTTCTCCCCTCATGGTTCCCCCCACTTTGTTTTGCCTAAATATTTTCCTGCATCTTCTGCTTTCCCCAAGTTTTTTAACCAAATTATTATGTAGTATCACATATCCTTATACAGTATGTAATACATAATTTCTGTGCTACCTTTCTGTCATAAAGGGAAGAAAGCTGCCTCCCAATAACTAAAATACAAGTAAAGTTAAAAGCATAATTTTATTCAGATAAAAAACTATTAAACATAGAATAATGTAAAAATAATAATCTAAATATATTTTTAAAAACCCTTTAAAAACACACTTCTCAGGAGGCATATTTGCAATGTCAATTCACTTTCTTTGCATTACCATCAGCCACACTGAGTGCCAGTGTGGACAGAAATTCAGTTCAACCACTCATACAGGTAAAAGCAATTATGATATAAATTGTTCAACCCTGGCCTTTAGGTTTGTGACACTTAAATTAGTCCTATTTAGGCTTTTATTTCTGCTCCACATCTGACCTTCCTATGTAGCTGGGAAGTATCTGGGGGAAAATTTACTTACCTTCAGCTGAATGCATTTAGCCAGTGCTACACAACTGGAAACCCCGATAAGGCAGGGCTTCTGGCTCCGTGGATCTCTCAGTTGACCTAGTTGGAACTTCCCTTCAGATCTTACTGGCAGGAGAGGGAGGTTAGGGGTGGATGGTCAAGAATGGATCCTGTATCCCCTACTTCCTCTCCATGGTTCCAGAAATGAACATCTGAACAGGGGTTTTATTAAATCCATATGCAGGTTGATGATAGAGTCATGAAAAATGAGGCCGAAATGGCTGCAGAGTTTTGAATTTTTATAAAATTCCGCTAGCTGCACGGCAGGGACCCACAGGCCAGAACAGCTTCAGGTTCCTCAGAGTAGATCATCCCTTTTGCTCACTAACTGGCACTTACAGTCTCAATAACTCACTCCGAGACATTCATTGGAGAAAGAATAAAAATATGTTCTTTAATTATAATTGAAGAGATCTACAGCAAAACTAACAAGCAAGGCTAACTGTTTTAAACAACAGGCCTCAACAGACTGCTGCTTGCAACAGACACGGGGAACAGAGAGGCAGGGCTCTCTTTGAATTCAGAGGCAGGAAGGAGCAATTGGTTGTTGTTGGATAGTTTGAAGTCACCCCAGCCCAGAAACTTCCCTCCCAGTCAAACCTACTAAAGGCAGCATGTGAGGTTGCAAAAACTCCAGTGATCTTTTTAGATGGACTGTTATGCATTACTGCTTTGACTGTGTTTTTAGAATTGCTTGTGTTCCACATTTCTCAGAGTGGTATTTGTTTACTCCTTTTTAATATTTCTATACTTAGTGTTTTTAGCTTTAAATATTGCCTTTTAAAGATGTACACCACCTTTGTATACTCACTGTTTTGTTCTTAAATATTGCCTTTCAATGTTGTAAGCCACCTTAGGTCCTTTTCTAAGGAGAAAGGTGGGATAAAAATATTTTAAAGAAAGAAATATTGGTGTTTACATAAGTTCTGTGCAACTTGCCATAGCTAATTGTGGCTAATTAAGTAGGTGATGGGGCACATTTAATTTGTGCAATTGAGAACAAACAAGAAGTACACCAGCACATGTAATCAGCCATGAAAAGTTACACAAATTTTATGTGAACTCTAAAAGGATTCTGGCCGTCATCAGAAAGACTTATTCAAGGATCTAAGCAAATTGGTTTGCATCTCTTCTCTTTGCAATATACCTAATATGCTGTTTTAGCACTCTGAATTCCTACTAAGGGCCACTGTCTGCTAAATGACCTTTCCTTTGCTGTTGCCTCAACCCCTTCTGTGTTGTTCTCAACAGCATCACAGAACAGCGACAATAACATTTGGAGAACTGGCAAAGCTAGCATGTCCTGGGCACTACTGATTCATCCAACTTGAGGATTTGGTACTATCTTGGGTTCTTGACATTTTCAAATCCATTTTATCTCTGTTTGACCAGCTCTGTTGACAGAGGTGCTAGTAAGGAAATAAATGACACAGAGCAAAACAGAAGAGAGAAGTGGAACAAAAGCCAAACATTCAGAAGCATGGATACGAAGGCAATAACAAAATGCAGGGAAATGGGAGTAATTTTTTTCCAACTTCCTAAAAGGCTATCCAGTAAAGCACATATGATTTTAAATGTTTATAGGAAGGAGTTAATGTCTATGGGAGCAGAGCAGTTTATTTTCATTTATTTATTTAAATTGTGAAACATCCATAATTTTAAATTGTGCAATGCTCTGATACAAATAAAGAATGAAGACTTACTTATTTGCAGCAGGATTAAATAAAATTTCTTTAAAATCTTTTACATAACTATATTGAGATTTTTCCAACACATGGAAGTTTCATGTCTCTAGTGGGAAAATCTTCCTTGTAGGAGGATCTGGATTGCTTGAGACAGGCAGTACAGAAGGTCAGCCTGGGCCAAAGGACTTACAGACCACCCTCCAAGATCTGGTGGTCTTGGGACATGGAACACACATCTCTACTGAGATGTGAGAAGCTCTACTCCAGGGTCATATGAGAAAGCTGAACTACTTCCCAGCCACAGAATGTGCCAATGTTTAAAGACACAGGCTGGGTCAGTGGTCATGCAAAAGGCTGCCTACGTTCAGAAGAAAAGAGGGAAATCACATAAATATGAGGAAGACTTTCCTGACAGTACCAGCTGTTCAGAAACAGAGTGAACTACCTCTGAAAGTGGGCTCCCTTTCATTGGAAGTCTTTAAACAGAGTTTGGATGATCATTTGTTAGGGATATTTTAGTTCTTCATCGCCGGGCATTTGGACTCAATAACCCTTGGGGTGTCATCCAGCTCTACAATTCTATGATTCTACTATTTGACAGCCTAGTAGGAATGTAATGTGTACTTGGCAATATTTTTCGTTCCTGTGGGCTTTGGCATTTTTGCCCAGCAGGGAACCCACAGCAGCAGCAGCAGAAGAAGAATTTCTGAACTCTGTTTTCCCCATCCTTCCCACTGATTTCCTGCACAAGATCTAGTTTGGTAGTCCTGGACTGCTTGTGTATAAAGTATTATTAAGGAACTGCTAGATAGCTCAGTGGTTCGGGTGCCTGGCTGTGGAGCCAGAGGTTGGGGATCAATTCCCCACTGTGCCCCCATGAAGGGCTTGGACTCTATGATCCATAGGTTTCTTCAAGCTCTGCAGTTCTAAGATCATCATCACCATCATCTTTTGTATGTATCTTTTTCTCTAATGTCAAGAGATATTATATTGTTCAGTTTCAAATTGGAATTGAAACTGACCAGTGTGAAACCCTGACACTGACACTGACAACCACCACCACCACCACCACCACCACCACCACCAGATAAAAAAACCCTATGAGCCACAATGCTGCAGGCACAAGCAGCCCAGGGCTGTCAAGCTTAATCTTGCACAGGAAATTGGCGAGAAGGGTGAAGATGTTTCTTTTTGAAGCCCAGAGGGCAGGACAGACTAAGAGCATAAAACAAAATGTAATATAACAACAATGTGAATCCCACAATGGAGGAAGAGTCAGGGAAAATGACCAACGATTGCTACCACTGTGGGTTTGACTCTGCAGAATGTGGGTCATTGCAATATTTATTGTTTGCTCATCAGTTCACACCCAAGTGATGGCCCATAATGACTGTTGCTCAGAGGCAATCCAATCAATATTTATCATTTGTTTGCAATGCAGTACGTAAGGTTTATCTAGCTGCTGCTATAAAATCCTATGGAGAATGGTGTCGGCTCCTACACTAGGACCCCCATATCCACAGGGGATCAGTTCCAGCTATTGTGGATGCTTAAAAGGGAATACTATATACACCATTCAAGGGGGTACGGCAAAAGGAGGCAGGATAAAGGCCACAAGGTGCTCCTTGTATGTTGCATATAGGGATACAGCAAACTGCTGATAAGTAACACCATGGAGACTGATCCCATAGATACTGTATCTAAGGAATTGCTTGCCTTATTTCACAGACAGAAACTGAGGACAGAAAAATGGAAGAAAATCTTGTGGAAAGTTGTGGATTAAGAAACATCCAGATTCACAACTTACAGCCTTTTTCTTTCTTTTTTCTTTTTTAAAAAATATTATAGTATTAGTTGGTGTGAGAATTATGCTAAATTTTGCCACGTTGCATGGACTTTTAAGTAGAAGAATTGCATGGGCTGGTTCCATCTTTATGAGCAATCAAGCTGTCCTTCTGCATGTGGTGGTGCTGCAGGTTAAACCGCAGAAGCCTCTGTGCTGCAAGGTTGGAAGACCAACAGTCGTAAGATCGAATCCACGCAACAGAGTGAGCTCCTGTCGCTTGTCCCAGCTCCTGCCAACCTAGCAGTTCGAAAGCATGTAAAAATGCAAGTAGATAAATAGGTACCACCACGGTGGGAAGGTAACGGCGTTCCGTGTCTAGTCACGCTGGCCACGTGACCACGGAAACTGTCTTCGGACAAATGCTGGCTCTACGGCTTGGAAACAGGGATGAGCACCGCGCCCTAGAGTTGGACACAACTGGACTAAATGTCAAGGGGAACCTTTACCTTACTATGTTCAACAAGGCCAGTCCACTGGACACTGGCCAGAGGCTACACCACAGCCTTTACCACTCCCCTGCAGGCTGCCCAAAGATGTCCTGCCTTTGATCTTCCCTTTCCCGCTGCTCTTTTCAGCTTCAATTATGCTGGCTGGGTTCTTCACTAAGAGCTCTCTTTAAGAGGTCTTAACAGGCAATTTTGGGTGCCAAGGCTCACACCAGTCCTTGTCTCTGAAGAATTCTCACATGCATGTCTTATTGAAAAAGCTGCCCAGTGTAACTGGAGCCAAGCATGGAACAATGGAGCAGGTCCAGGGCTTCTTGAGGTGGGGTACAAGTGATCAGCACTACTTCTGTATGCAACAGGTAAGGTACAGTGTGGTGCAACATGGTGTGACACACTGTGGTGGCAACTCTTGGCCCTAAACAATGTGGGAGTAGCCCTTCATTTCCCACATCAGGTGGCAAGGCAGTTTAATATTCTTGGTGCTTAACTTCACAAAGAAAAAAGATGATAGAAACCTTCCACTTCATTTGTGAAAATACAGTGGAAAGAAAAGAGCTTGTGGAAAATTCTTGCATTTGTAGGAGATTCCTTGTCAAACTTTCTCACTCATAATCAAGAACTTGTCAAGATTTCTTCACATCCCTACACGTAACTTAGTTGTTGTTATGTGCTGTCAAGTCACCTCCGACTTAGGGTGACTCTATGAATGATCAATCTCCAGAATGTCCTGTCCTTAATAGCCATGCTCAACACTTGCAAACTCAAGCCTTTGGTTTCCTTTAGGGAGGCGATCCATCTTGAGTTTGCAAGAGTTGAGCAGGGCTATTAAGGACAGGACATTCTGGAGATTGGTCTTCCTGCACTGAGCAGGGGGTTGGACTCGATGGTTTTATAGACCCCCCTCCAACTCAATTATTCTATGATTCTTCTTTTCCTGCTTCCTTTGACCTTACCCAGCACTATTGCTTTTCCCAGAGAATCCTGCCTTCTTATGATGTGCGCAAAGTAGGACAGCTTCAGTTTCAACGTTTTTTTTTCCTTTCAGAGACAGTTCAGGCTTGATTTGACCTAGGACCCACTTGTTCATCTTTGTGGCAGTCCAGGGTATCTGCATACCAAATTTCAAAGGAATCATTTTTTTTCCTGTCAGCTTTCTTAACTATCCAGCTTTCACATAACTAAAGTGAATATAAGATTCACTGTGAGTGTCATTTTATTTTATTTTTTACCCTCCCCCCAAAAGCAATTTTGTTTCTAAAAACAAAGAAGAAAATTTTAGTGTCACACAATATGTGATTCGAATAATGGCCCTGAGCCACTGGGCTGGTCGATTGGAAAATTAGCAGTTTGAATCCGCACGATGGGCTGAGCTCCCGTTGCTTGTCGCAGGTCCTGGCACCCTAGCAGTTCAAAAGCATGCAAATAGTACAAGTAGATGAGTAGGTAGCACCTCAGTGGGAAGGTAATGGTGTTTCGTGTCTAGTCACCCCGGCCACATGACCACAGAAAGTGTCTATGGAAAAACACCAGCTCCAAGAGTCAGACACGACTGGACTTAATTGTCAAGGGGAACCTTTACTTTTACCTTTATACATTTCCCAGTGCTAAAGAAGGGTTCGAGAACTCTCTCTTTACAGATGTTTTGCCCTAAAACTCACAACGTGATAAATAGTAATAGATTATGGGCACCATGGGATTCTAAAACATCTAGTGGTTCAAAGGTTCTCTCTATTCTTGGGTCAAAGATCAGGATATCCACTGGCTTTGAACTGTTCCCATGAGTGTTGTGAAACTCAGCCCACATACTAGTACGAGGAGACTTGATATTTAAGTTGCACAGAACAAGTTTTTGAGCAAAAGCCAGGTTTCTGTTTGAAAAGCCAAGCCTTCACAGACACAGAAACAGTGTGAGGACAGATTGCAAACTGCAGTAGTTCCTGTAAAAGATAATTTGATTGAAATGGCCAAAGTCAAGTGTTCTACAGGATTGCTGCTTCCAATATTATAAAATACCACCCACATCACAGTTAAGAGTTTCCTGTCCCACTCCAAGTGTTAATTCACCAAGCAATTTCTGGATGATTCAGTCATTGCCCATTAGCAGAGTCATGCGCAGTCACTATGCTCATTTTTAAGCTTTAACTGACATTTGTTTTGCCTCATTTTTTACATTTTGCCCTCTCCTTGCCCATACATACATACTGTATATCCACTTGCATTTTAGCCATCTGACATTCTTGAAGAATCCTGTCTTTGTGAATCCACATGTGAACCAACTTGATCTACCATCTCCAACAAATTGGTTGGCTTTACATTTAGACAACGCAACAAAAGCAGGCACCCTTGTCCCTTCCTTCTCACTGCAGCCTCTTCAGCCTCTAAAAGTGCTGCATGAAGAGCTAGAGAAAGCTATTCTTTTAGATTTCCCCTGCCCAGCCTACCAGAGGGATTATAAGAATTTTAGTTCAAAAAAGCAACTTTTCCAAAATCTGGTTTGGGACCGCTGGAGGCTTTGTGAGGGGAATGAGGGGATTGGCAATGTCCCCAAATCACAGATCTTTACTCCTATGAATTATACGAATGCAGTCTCCATCCAAGTCAATGCACATCTGAACCTATCCATCAGATTTCATGAGCTTCCTCTAATGTTCTCACACAGTGCTCAGCAGTTGAACTGTTTGTTTTAAAATGCATATTTTGATGAAAGATACACTTCAAAATGTATATTTCTATATGTCTCTCTCATTGTAATTATGTACTGTCAAATCCCTTCCAGATTATGGTGGCCTTCTCAGAGTTTTCTAAATATAAAGTATTCAGAAGTGGTCTGTCAATCCTTTAATCTGCTGGCCCTCTTGGGCTATGCAATTTGCTCAAGGCTATAAGCCATACACACTCTGGGTGAGGTTGGCTAGCCCCTCTCCTCAGTGAGGATTCAAACACCTGGCACCTGGCTGTGCACCCAGATGCTCCAACAGAACTGGAATGTCCCTATTGGTGATGTGGACTACACATAGATTGATTCACACATTCATTTTTGCTGTCTACTGATGGCAGCACTTTAGGTATCCTGTGAAGTAAATTCTAGTGCACAAAAGCTAGTGCCATATTAAATCTGATAGTGTTTAAGTTGCCATCATATTTTTTTCATATGACAAACTAACACAGCATTCTGTTTTGAAGGACTTTACATCTTTCCCGAAATTGAAGGATTTCAAACAGTACCTTTGGAAACACAATTCTCACTTTGTATTTAAAATGTAATGAACCTCCAGAATTCATAGCGCTAAGCTGGGACATATAAAACTCAGTGACACATTCCTAGCAAGGTTTCTTTCAAATCAGTTTGGTTTGTTACAAACACAGTGTACTTGATTCAAATGAATTCAGGTGTCTTTTCTTCCCCTGTCACTCTGAATTGGGAGCAAACTAAAAACATCTTCCCATCCATTTACTCTTCTAGTACTTGTGGTTGAAGGTTAATGGACTAGAGCTCTTCCTGCATTTACAGTGCTTCCTACCTCCTCTCTCTCGCCCTTTCTCTCTCTCTCTGTTTCCAGATAGAGATGAATGTGATGAATCTTACTTTTACTGTAACAAATGGCTATATTTGTACTATTATGAACCTTTAATGAGCCATGTATTAGTGTCAGAACTAACAACATCCCTTACTTGGCTGAGAACGGACCACAAGCACTGCCGAGTTGGCTATTTGTATTTGAAAGTTATTTCTTCCATCTGTCAGAATGCCAGTTTTAACTCTGAAATCACAACCTTGAACTGAAAATGGGCTGTCCACTCATCATTAATCTTTGTAGATAGCTCTCAATGACATATGAGACATGAATACATCTATAAGAGGAAATTTTAATTGTCAGGGTCTCAAAGGTTAGATAGCATGGAAAGACCAAGGGTGTAGGGAGGATCTTCTTTAAAAACTTGTTAAAAATTCTATTTTGCCCCCTTTAATGGCTTGTATTTAAACCCCCTCAATGCAAATCCATTCCCTTTTTTTCATCCTCAAGGGCTAGATTGTGGAAAAATTACCTTTAGGACTACATCTCCCAGAATACCCAGCAAGGATGGCAGGTGGCCGGATTGGGATTCCGGGAATTCAAATGGTAAGAAACCAAGAACAAAAAGGCAACGTTTTCAATATTTGCTATTTCTGCTGCCAAGGTGGAACAGCAACTGGCATCCACAAATACTTGCCCAAGCCACAGTGCATGCAGTCCAGGAGTAGTCTAATTATCTTGGTGCATGAGGCATAAAATCTTAGAAGCGCACACACACACACACACACACACAAATTCCTGGTTGTACAATACTAAAAAATTCATAACTAAGGCTTGCTGAATTTTCATGGATCTCCAAGTTAAGGTTGTAGTTGTCATTCTTGGAATGTTGGGGGGGGGGGTTATGTCTGCAAAAGGAAACCTTCATTGGGCACATATGCTTCCTACTCAGTTTATATCCCTGATTGTGGAAAATGTTGAGCATATATTAATTCAATTCTTATTTTTTTTAAACCCTCCGGTTTATGAATGTGGGCTATTGTGCTTCTGTAGCCATGATACAAAAAGCCAGGAAATGGGATGATAGTGCTGCAAAATATCGTACCCGTATTGCCAGCTGGAAAAATGAAGCCAAGCTTTACATAGCAAGGGCAGCCTAAATGTTGACAACACCAATGGTAGCAGTCAAGGTGGTCTACAGCAGAGGTCCCCAACCCCCGGTCCGCGGCCTGGTCCCGGTCCGTGGCCTGAGCCAGACCGGGCCGCCGAGACAGACCTCCCGCCCCACCCCGCGCATGCACTCACCCCCGCACAGCCCGTTTGCGCCTGCGTGCGTGCTCCAGCATGCCCGTGCGAGTGCCACGCCACCGTTTGCGCATGCGCACAAGCGCAAGCACACCCAGACAAGCGCCACACTGCCATTTGCACATGCGCACGAGCGTGTGCGCGCCTCTGCGAGCGCCGCGCCGCCGTTTGCGCTTGCACATGAGCACTCACGCGCATGCAGAAACGGCGGTGCAGTGCTTGCACGGGCGCACGCACACTCATGCGAGAGAGCGTGCACGCTTGTTCGCGCATGCACACGAGCGCGGGGAGTGCCCCACCTTCCCCAGCCGGTCCGCAGACCGAAAAAGGTTGGGGATCACTGGTCTACAGGATACTCTCTTGTGTTCATTACCACGCACAAAGTGATACCATGCAGGGGAAAATCCCAGAAGCTGACACCTTTTTTGATCAGTTAACCATTTCTAAGCCAAACACAAAGCAATTGTCAGGGCTGTTTTTCAACAAGAGTGAAACTCTTGGAAAGCAATAAAATAGTACCCTGATCCTTGGTGGGTTGTAAACAGATTGTTCCTGAATTTTAATCATTAGAATAGAGTTGCAAACCTTGCATATACAAGCAGTGCACTAAGCAATTTAGGATCAACTAATAAGACAGTTATTTCTTTCTGAGTAAATACTGGAAAATTATTAGCAGTAAACTGAAAGTTAAACAGTGGTACAGAGAAAACACATTTTACAGTATTAAAAACTGGGCAGTATTTGTTCCTGGAAATTAATTTTAACTCTTTCTCATTATCCCTTAACATATGACTACTGGAAGTACCTGCCTAATACACTTATTGGACTTGATGATTTTTTTTTTTTAAGAACAGCACAAAATTGGGCTGAAATGAAACAAGGCTGCAGACACAGATACACACCAGTGTGAGCATTTGTGGTAACTCACAGCTTTTGGATTTTCTGTAGGACATTTTGAAGAAAACTTTTTGCTCCCATTTTTTCGACAGATTAGGAAAGGTTATCTTCTCTTTTCTTACATCCATGTAGACAATAATTTCTCATCTTGTTGTCATTTCCCATAATTTTCTGTATTTTCCAGAATCTAGAAAACAGACTTTGGATGTCATTAACTAGTTTGCTAGATGTTAATAATCCTGTCTGATATACAATCAATGTTACGGAATTCAAAACTCAGCAAATGAGAAGTAAGAAACCAAGAACAAAAAGAAACATAAGCCAGTTGCAGTTTATTTAAGTTTGAGTACTGCTACAAACACATTTAAAATACTTTTCCCTTTTAAAATGAAAGTGGAAATTGCAGGAAGCATTCTCTTCTTTGTGATATTTGTTGGTATTGCCTCCATCTGTACCTGCACAACACAATTAAGGCGCACAAACATTCAGCAAACTGATGTTGACGGGTTTCCAGCTATGTGGGATGGCTTAATTAACAATGGGGAAAATTGGATTAATTTTCAGAGAAAGGGTTTGTACAATTTCTTTCAGGTGACTGCCTTATTTTTAAATAGATTGTGTGATCCTCTGTATAAGAAGTACACCCAAACATCAAGGTGGAGGGGAAAGAGTGTGCTCCTGCCCACCCTTTAGCTGCTGGAATGACACTGCCGGTTTTTCCACCTCCAAAATTGACCTGTGGAAACTCTATCTCTTCCCAGAACCAGGCCCCCTGGTACTGTGGAGCAGCTATTTGCAGCCAGCCATTCCCACCTTTTCTCTCTCCTGAATGCCCTCTGCTTCCTGCAGAAAATGGCTATGAACCAGGGAGAGGGTTGTGCTAAAGGGGGCTGCCTCTTTGGGTGGGGCTAGGTCCCATCTCCTTGTGCAGGAGAGGAGACCAACTTCTCTAATAATTCACTAGCTGAATGTTTGTTATAAAACCTATTCTACTGGAGCTGCTGTTTGTTGTTTCCTGAAGAAGGACAATGGTGAAGGGGAACAAGGAGTAGCCACTAGAACTACAGAGGAATGAGAAGATATGGATGAAGAAAACAGTTATGTTAACATAGGAGAAGACAGTAAGCTCATAAAGAGATATATGTTCTGGCTGCAGACAACCATGGCCAGTAGTTCCCTACATACAGAAGGAGGCTCATAAAACCACTGCTATATTTTTGCTAGGCAAGAAATATAATATTCGCTTACTGTTCGATGAACTTCCCTGAGTTTGTAATAAGCTTGTGAACAGAAAAAAGATCACACAGCTTCGTTGTCAGATCTGAGCAAAGATGATCATCATGATCACTTGGTGCTCAAATCCTGTCCTGTGCATCAGCAACCATCTTATGCAATTTTAATGAAACCCTTACTGGAGCAGAATAATTTAGCACAAAGCAACCAGGGATAGCTCAAAGAAGTGTGTGTGATGGGGGGCGGGGAATTGTCTTAAGATATCTGGCTAGCTGACATACAAGAGCTGGGAACTGGCTGGCTGTGTGTTTCCAAAAATGGGCAACTGCCATACGGCAAATCAGGAACAGGGTATGTGTGGATGATGACTCCTATTATCACTCACCCTTGACCATGAAGATGCAGTTGAATAAAATGTAGGGAGCCACTTTAGATACTTGCTTTTGTTCTGATCCCACTTTGTAAATCATGATGTAAATCATGATAAATCTCTGTGCATTTTGGAGAAGTTCCACTTAAGCAGAACTCTAACTTGGAAACTGGCAGGACAAAAATCATTCCTACTCTTGTCAACCTTCTCCTCCCCACCCAGTGAGTTTTGCTGGACCAGCACACACGGCAGTGAGCAGCAGTACCCTTCCTGCCCCAGGCAGTGGGAGAACCTGTGCCAGTGATGACAAGAGGCAGATATACCATGCACCGATCACTTGATGGATCTACTGTGTGATCTCTGTGCTCTAGCTCAGTGGTCCCCAACCTTGGGCCTCCAGATGTTCTTGGACTTCAACTCCCAGAAATCCTGGCCAGCAGAGGTGGTGGTGAAGGCTTCTGGGAGTTGTAGCCCAAGAACATCTGGAGGCCCAAGGTTGGGGACCACTGCTCTAGCTCATATGTCTGAAGAAGTGGGCGAAATTCTGTGAAAGCTTACGTTAAAATATAACAGTTAATCTTTAACATGCCACAAAGTTTTGTCTATTTCATTTTTCTTTTGTTTTTGCCTGATATTGATGCATCCAGTATTTCAGCTAACTGAAAGGAACATATTTTTTACACCAGGGCTGGGCAACGTTTAAAGGTCTGGGACCGTTTTGATCCTTTCTCAGATTTTGGAGGGCTCTCCAGAAAGAGAAAATGGTGATCCAGTCACTTCTGATTTCTGTAAAGCCAAAAATAGGCTAGAGGGATGATTGTATGTTTAAGTAGCAAATGGTTCCTCCCGGTGGCTACTGGAGTGTACAATTTGCAATTTGGGAGTAAAAAATAATGTCGGAGGGAGACGGGCATCAGGAACTGCTTCTTTGGAATGAATTACAGAGTTTTTAGGCATTACAGTGAGCTGTCCAGAAAAGAAAGGGAAGGAGGTTCCACCAGTGTGAAACTGAATTTAGGCCATGATGTTATAAGGCCATGCAAAGAGTAAATGTGAAATAAAATTATATCCAAACATGTGTACATAACATTAAGTACATAAATCAAGGGAAGTCTGAGTGCCTCCAAGCAGTTTTATGCTGACTGGATTAGTGTACAATCTGCAGTGAATCCATGTTTGCTTTTGTACAGGCTAGTCTTTATAGCTTTTAAAAAAAATATTACCTAACGAGTGGCATTAGACTTTTCACAACTGTGTACATGTCTAAAGATTGCCCAATGCAAAATGGGCTTGGCATGATATCTGCAAAGGTGGAGGCCAATTTGGAAAGCACATGTGTGCACGCAGCCCCCACGTTCCCCTCCATGAGGACACAATGAGTGCTTGCAGAAACAAGTTATTTATTGGAGCAACACAATGTCTTAAAGAGCCAACAGGGCACAACAACAAAACTTTAGAGTGCCAAGGAGACTCTCAAAATGGGAATAGAAACCCCACAACAGTCTTTTACTGGGAGGAGTGGAGCTCTGCCTCCTCTACCAGTTCCAGAATGCTACACAGGTGGGCTAAGCAAGGAGTGTCACAACACAGATGCTGGATACAAGCACTCAACTGTCCTTGGAATGGCATAGTGTGGGTTCCTTCTCCCATTATACCTCCATAGCATTCACTGGCAGCAGCTGCTCTGCATGTGCAGTATTCCTTCTAGAGTCATGACCAAAGCCTATCCTGATCTGGCTGGTCTCTCCAGGACAGCAAGTCACTGCAGAAGGAGGAGTAGCTAGAGGGTCCTCTAAATGGCAGTGACTGGTTGGCTGGGAGGCCCCTGCTGAGCCCTCTGCTTCCCCTGCTGGTGATGTGCCCATCTCTGGTTCTCCAGCCTCTTAGCCTCTCATCTCCAAGCTTCATCTCGGCAAACAAGCCATTTCCTCTGATGGCACAAAGAATTCTACCCAATGGCCCATATTGGAATCTCAGTGGTGGATAGTCTCCCAGCCATCCCTTGAGTGCTCTGGCCATAGCTGCACCTCCTCAAACACCTCTCAATTGACTGTGTTGGCCCAACAGTTATCTCCTGCCTCACTCCCCTCCTTAAGTCTAATCTCCACCTGTGGCCTCCGGGATGACATCCATGTCCCCACCACTAACGCTCCAGTGAACTGTGGGTTGGGAATCTCGACATGATTCTTAGGGGGGTGGAGAGCCCATTTTCACCAGCAGGGGGACTGGGGCCAGTCTCATAATGTGTCTGTAGCGTTCTCCTTTAAATGTGGTCATGGCTCAGGTTTAGTTAGAGTGAGTCATGCATATTTATGTTGCTGAGAGGCGGAGCCAAGAGGCAGAGTATAAGAGGCAGAGCCTGAGGGGGAGAAGGGAGATCAGAGTTTTGGAAGGAGTTTGATTAGCTGAGTTCAGAGATTTATGTGATTGTGATTAGACTGATGAGAATATAGTAGGAGATCTGAGAAGTGATTGACCAGTGACTGGAAGGGAGAAGGAATAGAACTGAATATTAAAATACTGAAACCAATAAGCAAATAAACTAAAGATCTTTCTATTTCATTAAAGAGTGGACCTGATTCTTTCTAAAGGAGTTATGGGGATCTAGGGATCTCCTGGTGGCAGCAGTGGAAGAAAGGAAAGAGTTTAGTTTTGCCCTGGTGTGCTCTGAGGTCTGAGTCTAGGTGGACAGACCAAGGCACGAGTGGGTCCAACGCCACATAGGTGCCAGAGGTGTGGGATCCAAATAGGGTCGAAACGCGACAGTGTCTTATTCAAATGCATTTTAAATAAGAAATGAATATCACAGAATACTTCTTTCCTCACAGAATAAGAACTGTTTGGGGCATGTTGTAGAGATGTATGTGACATAACCAGCTCTCTAAATATTGACTGATCCTTCTGTCCCTAGGATCACATTTAGAAAAAGGAAGCTGTTGCAGATTCTGCTTGCCCTACTGTAGGTTCTGTCTTGTGCCCAACGTATTTCCAGATGTCAGCTCAAAAGGCAGCACTACCTTTCACCCACATTCATTATGTTGATATGCCACTTTGAAATATGTAAGCAAGGCAACCTGTCAGGAGATACAAGCAATTGATTAGGGCAATAGGGTGAAGACGCACAAAATATCAGCAGAGATATCTGAAGAACTAATTCCAGCATATTCTTCCTCTCTGCTCATATTCATTAATTCAAGTTAAGATTTCTAAATCACTTCTATTCCCATTGATCAGATTGGAGGCTCCAGCCAGGATGACTGGTTGCCATGTTGGCTGGAGAATTCTAAAGGATCTTGTCCAAAAATGTATCTGAGCTCTGGTTCATACCAACCATATGCTATTCTACAGAAATATATGGTTAGCCCTTTTGGTCTAAATTCAATGAGTCAACCTCAACTACAATATATCCAATGAATGGATGAGATGTCTTAAGTGAACACTTGGGCAAATCTCATTGATTCAATGTATTGACTCAAGTTAGGACTTTTGAATAAAGACTGCATTCTTTTTAAACTTGTAGGAAGCATCTAATGTGAAAGTCATCATTGTCTTGTCCAGCACCAGCCACTTTCTCTATGCCATGAATCAGTATGTCCCACCTCATTTTCTTTCTTTCTTTCTTTTATTTCCTCCTCCTCCTCTCCTTCTTCTGAATTTCTACTTTTATTTATTTATTTATTTATTTATTTATTTATTTCATTTATACCCCGCCTATCTGGTCAATTATGACCACTCTAGGCGGCTTACAACACACACTAAAAACAATAAACGAAAACATACATTTTAAGTAAATAGATCCATTTTGAAACCCTTGTTTGTTTTGCCCCCCTACATTCTCTTTGGCAACATTGCCTAAGACACACAGCTGTTTTCTTTTTCCTATTTCAGGAAGACAGTTTATCAGGCTACCTATTCTGGAATTCGTCAGTCAACATGATCACTTACCATGCTTATTGGGGGATTCTGGCAGTTGTAGTCTAAAATCAGCTTTCTCAAGTGCTGCCCTTTTTGCCCATCAGAGTGGTCAATAATAGGTTGTATCCAAACTTTAGTCCATAGAATCAAATGGATAGAAACAGACATCGTCTCTCCTTTCTAAATGAGGTGAGGAGTACTGTGGGAGCAAGCATGTGATCCTCAGATGTTGGGTAGTAGAACTTCCACAAGCAGATCTAGAAGAAAGCCTAATATTCTATCCATATATGGAGCTTTCAGTTAATCTCAAATCTTCTTGGGAAAGGATCTGAAATTGTCCCAAAACAAACTGGCTTTGAAATATGGAAGTCTTAGGACTGGAACAGACTGTGGAAGTGAATACTGATGAACTCCATCAAGAAAGCTGGCTATAGTTGAGATCCTGGTGAGGAAGATGGAACCAAGCTGGGTGGGATAAAATGTGTCACAAAGAAGCACTAGCAATCATCCCCATCAGCAGGAAAGCTCAAGTGGCATTCAACAGAGTCAAAGTTGGGGGGGGGGGGAGAGGGAATGAAATAAATCACTAAGATTGGCACTACAAAGGTCTCAAATAATACCTGACTCCAAGATCCTATCCTAGTATTTTTAGCCAAGGTCTAAAAATACAGCAGCTGTACTGTAGTATTATAAGGAATGTTACAATTGCATGCAAGAAACAAAAGGCATGGTACTTGTCATTATGACAATACAATCTATTTCCAAAAGAAACACCCTACAGCAGAGGTGTAGCTGTATAGATGTGATTGGATCTCAGCTCCCTGCAACCTCAGCCAGCAGCCTCCACCTGTATCCTTCAGTGACATACAGTGGGATTTGTAATTAGCAACTTTAAGAGGCCCCCAGGTTCCCCACCCTTGATTATTGGATCACTTTACACATATTTCCATGCTACTAGTTATGGTACAGCTGCTCTGTCCTCTGCCTGCCTGAGATTCAGTTTGCAAAATGGATGTCAGATAATAACCTCCATTCATTCTGTGAATGTGGCCCATCTTCTCTGGACCTGACAAACACTAATGACTCCTCCAGCCTTCTCTGTAATTTTTACCAAAGCAGGAATGTTGGCAAGTCTTGGGACTGGTCTGAATCTTGGGGCCTGAGTGCCAAGTCTGAGTGCAAGTCTTTGGGCCCAAGTCCCAAGTCCCAAACCTCGAGTCTGAGTCTCGCTTGCCCCGCCCTCTCCCTGAGGCTTAATACTAAGGACTGGGACCCAAAGGCTCAGGCCTCCCGAAGCCAGGCTGCTTCCTCCACCCATCCATTCCAGAGCTAGCCCACTCTCTGGGCTTGTGTTGGCCTATCAGCTGGCAGGCACATGGATGGGCAGAGGCAGCAGCCCAGTTCCAAGAATGGAAGCTGAGCCTGCTACCTTTGAAGATGGCGGCGGCGGCAGCAATAGCACCAGGTAAGCTGATGGTGGCAGAGGCAGGGGTCGGGCTTCTTGGAACAAATGGGTCAGAGTCCTGAGTTGAGTCCCAAGTCCTCACCAAAACCTGCGAGTCGAATGCGAGTCAAGTCGCCGGTGCAACTTAAGGCGGACCCAAATGTGACTCACAAGTTGTGAGTCCCCATTCCTGATCCAAAGTGTGTTTTTTAACATCATTGTTTATAGTATATAAGTCTCCATTCCTTGACCAATGTTTGTTCCCCTCCATCTTCTGCACAAATTGTTTGACTTTTTAAAAGCTCACCACAGCCTTTCATTTTAAAAAATCTCTCCTTCTTTGTTTCAAATTTATTTCAGTGTGGCATTCTCTCTTCTGACTCAATGTCTTTAGCTGTCTGGATGTCTGTCTCTCTTTCTGCCCTCTGTGCATGTCAATGCGTCCAAAGCCATTGGACTTTTGATACCATTTAAACTAATTTCTCTAGCTAGCATTTATGATGGATCTGTTCCCTGATCCTAAGTAATATTCAAGAAGAGCTAGAGTAATTGCAGGCTGGACTGTCCCAGGCTCTGTACAGCATTAGCAAGAGAGAAAGCATTTAGGTGTGCCAAATGGGCTTTATGCATGTATGCACCCAAAGGCATTAAAACTCCCTAGTCTGTGTTGGCCTCTTGTAAGCCTTAATTCTCTGCCCATCATTTCTAAAGCTCCCATTGCACAGGGACACCACAGGCTGCACTGTGGCAGCTTGATTGGTCAGTCTCTAGCAAGACACATCCACCACCAACCACCATCTTCTCACTGGTCCAGGACCATATCTAAGTGAGAGCAACACTAACTATAAGTGTAGAGTGGTACTTTGCACTAGCCAAATCTTTGTGTACATTCCTAAAGAATCATATCTTTTTTTCATAATTTCATTTTTTTTTAAAAGCAGTAAAAACTTATAAAGATTTATTGGCAGAAATCCTGCTGCAATAAATGATAGAGCAATAAATTTATCTCCTCCATAAATTCCATGGATTAAATGGGCCTACTCTAGTTGAGACTTACTACACTGAGCAACTGGATTTTAGCCAGTTTTTATTACATTTAAATCATAAGACAAGACAAAACATACAAACAAACAAAAGGGGGGAGCTGGGTGAAAAAAATTAGGGAAAGGAATAAAACCACAGAAAAAACTTCTAGAAGAAAGTCCCAAAGAGAAGAGAAAAAAATATAAATAACTAATGCTGGTCAATAAATATGATAAGAAACATAGCATGAAGAATTGGATCATCCTGTGTTATCTAATGAATGGATTATGGCTCTAGATTTTATAACCACTAAATGTATGGGTCATAATCATAATCATAATCAAACAACAACAGCAAATCACGATCAAGTGATGAAAATTATAAATACTTTGAAATACTAGAAGCAGATAACATCATGCACACAAAAGTTAAAGAACTGACAGAAAGGGAATACATCAAAAACTGTAGAAAATCTTAAAATCAAAATTAAATTGTGGAAATACAATCAAAGCCATAAACACATGGGCAGTTCCAGTAATTAGAAGCTGAAATAATAGATAGGACCCAAAATGCATTAGAAGAATTGGATCAAAAAACATGGAAACTAATTAACATACATCATGCACTACATCCAAAAAGTGATGTGGACAGATTATATTTACCATGAAAAACTGGAGGCCATGAATTACTGCAAATACAGTAGGTAGTAGAGGAGGAAAAAAGAAGCCTAAATGATTATATCAGTACAAGTAGAGAAAAATGATTGAAGGTGGTGAAAATGGAAAATATTTTGCCAAAGCAGGAAGCACAGGGAGGGAAAAAGCTCATCTCTTCATTTCATTTCAGCAAAATGGGATCCCCGAACACAAATCTGAAAAACCAGTTCATTGGGGGGGGGGGGGGTCGGTAGTTTATGAGTAGCCACGAACCATGAACTATCACAAACCACCGGTTTTCTCGTTTGTGCCCATTTCTTCCCTTGACCTCTGGTTCCTCAGCCACACTGAGTTATCTAGCCAACTGCCATGTATCTAAAGTTATGGCTTCTTCAGCTTAAAATTATGTTGTGTATCTATTGGATATAACAATTATTTTTCACTAAAGGCTTGAGTAAATCTGAGAATCATTTGATAATGGAATATACTGTAGCTGCTACTTATGCACTCCAATTATTTCCAGCCACAGCTTATTTCTGGGATGACGTTATTATATGTATTAATTTTACATTAGAGCAGTTCCTGAATTCTGCAGATATATCTACTCTGCTAAACCATCTGCCTGTTTCATGGGAAGTTAACCAGTGCTGAACAATAATGGATTCTCCACACTCTTACGATGACCTAACAATTGATATTGCAACATTGCAAGAACCATCCCCTATAAACTTAAAGCCATTTGCTCTTTCAGATGGCAGTCACATGTGGATACTTATCTAGACATTTGATCATCAAAATTTTATTTAGATTTTGTTTAAAAACAAATGTAGAGAAATCAGCTAATGTTATTCCCTACTGTTGTAACTGCTCATAAAGCTTATGGTATATAGGTGTGGTCATTTACTGGACAGGAAATCCAAACCAGCCATTTCCTTATTTAATGGTGCACTGGAACAGCAATAATTTTAATTTTAGTTGAAGGTCAAAACTACACCATATACTTATCATATTTTTTGAAGAGATGGTCTCCCAAGTAAAGAAAAATGTTTGATACACTTCATGTTTCTCCTCACCTCTATATCTTGCAATTGCTGCGCTATATTTTGTGATTAGTCATGTGAGGTAAACATGGGCACATTAGGCTGCACTTCCCTTAATGTCTAGTTTTGACCCTCAGACAGTCCTTTTCTTGATGGAACTGGTTCTAGCATCAGAATTGGGAAAAGATTACATCCTCTCTCCAGTGCAATCCCAAAACTTGCTGGTGGGGCGCTGGAAAACTGATTTCAGCTGTTTTCCAGAAGAGACCAAAGACTTAAGGGGAGCAGAGAATTCCTCGGTGTCTGCCAGAGCTTGGAGAAGTTACTTATCTCTGACATTTCTACCTCAAAGAAGTAACTTTGCCAAGCATTGGTGATCCTGGCTTTAAGCCTTATGGAAAACAGTCTAGGCAAGTTGCTAAGTGACATGTTGGTCCACTGATGTCGAGTTCATACAGTATGGCATGCCTCATTCGAAGGGTGGACCCAAAAGAACTCCAGAGCCAAATTGGATTATTTTCAGTGGCATTTCCAAGAAGAAGCTAAAACAGTGGAATGCATTAAGATTATACACCCTTAAAAAAAACACAGAGAGAGATCAAAATGGCATACTTCTATAGTATTGCCCTGTCTTAAAAATATTATTTTGTATTTTTCTAATGATTCTTTATAAAACTTCTAGTCCCACTCAAATTAATACAGGTACAATCAGAAATGATATGATCCCTGAGGGGTTGAAATAACTTTCCCAAGGTCAACAAAAAGTTAGTATCTCAGAAACCAACGTTCTCTGTTAATCAAAGTAATTAAAGGAGAGTGTAAATCCCAATTCCCCTTTAATCCTTCTTAACAATAAGAAGCACTATTAAATCCTTAATGTGCTTGCTTTAATTATAACCTATCAAACAGAGAATCAATCTAAGTGGTAAACACAAAAAAGCAATATTCAGAGAGTAGGCATGATCATGCCTTTTAAAAATGCAAATTGAGGTATGAACATAAACCCTATAATAACATTTGATTAATCTTTCCCTTTTAAAGCCCCTTTGCAAAATATTTAATTTTGCTCATGGGCTGGCAGGATCTAGACTGAAGAAGAGGCATCTCTACAATTGTCAGTGAAGGTACAGAAAGGGTCTTGCACATCTTCAGAGTTACCAGATTTCTCCAGATAGCCCAAATGCATTCATTTATTCAGTTATTCATTTGCCAAAATTTCTTTTCAATAGGTATGCTGAGAGAAGTGCAATGATTTAATTTGTAGCTAATTGCATCTAATTAAAAGGTTCCCACTTGACTTCCTCATTCCATACCAGTTGGATGGCTTTTGATGCGACCAAAAATCCAAGCATGGACTCGTTAATTAGTGGCAATTACCCCTATGAGGCAAAGTATTTTCCTTGCATTGGCATAACTACGGAACAGTGGGTTTGTGGGGTTTTTTAACATTAATCACCAATTTAGTTCATCATCATGTGCCGTCAAGTCAATTCTGACTTAGGGTGACCCTTTTCAAGGTTTTCCTGGTGGTTGATCATTCCCTACCTTGGGACTGTGCAGCTTGCCCAAGGCCACACAGGCTGGTTCTATTCATAGGAGGCACAGTGGAGAATTAACTACGAACCTGTGGCTCCGCAGCCAAATACCTAAACCATTGAGCTATCCAGCCAGCTGGCTAATTTTGTTAATAGGAAACCAAAAATTAATAGGCAGTATATAGCTTAACAATAGTGGATACATCACACTCCTCTCAACTACTGAGAGGATTCTTCAAACATCAGTAAAGTTGCTTTTGCAATTCCCATAGGCAATTGGCAATGGTGATGGACCAACCTGCTCCAGGTGTACTTTATGAGGATACAGTTCTGAAGGTATATAAACACTCCCTTACTGAACAGGTTCATGTATCTTGGCAGCATAGTCTCCTGCTGCATTGCTCATTGATGAAGTGACTCCTCAATTCTATAAAGCAAGTACAGTACTGCCTTTGGAAGACTTTGATCCTCTGTGTGCAATCAACATAGAATCAATCTTTCTGTCAAGCTGAAGATGTACAAAGCTGGTATTCTATCCTCCCCACTTTATGAAGTGGAGACTTCAGACTGTCTGTCAACACCATGCAGGAAAGTTCAATCATTTTTATCTTTCAGAGAATTCTTAGCATCAAATGGCAGGGTAGAGTCCCTGCCACTGAAGTCTTGGAGCAAACACAGATGGCCAGCATTTCTACAATCTTGAAACAACTTCATTGGGCTGGCTGTGTCATCAGGATGTTGGATGACAGTCTCCCAAAAAGCATATTCTATGGAGAGCTTGTTGAAGGTGGTCAATTGCCAGGTGGACAAAATAACCAATATAAAGAAATATTGAAGACAACATTGAAAGAATTTAATATTGTTCGTGTCAGTTGGGAAGCTCTCAATCAAAACTGAAATGTCTAGTGAAACACTGTCAAACAAAGCATTAAAGAATTTGGAATGAAAAAAAAACAAGAATGCACAATGCGAAAGAAAAGTGAAAAAGCAAGAATGTAACACCTCAACAGCCCAGTCTAGCTAAACTGCCCCCATTGTTACTAAACTGCCCCCATTGTTTCCATATTTTCAGGGCCTGTATTGGGGTAACTTACATAAGAACACAAGAAGAGCCCTGCTGGATGAGGCCAAGGGCCCATCTAGTCCAGCTTCCTGTATCTCACAGTGGCCCCACCAGATGCCTCTGGGAGCACACGAGACTACTAGATCCCTGTCTCCTGATACCCCTCCCCTGCATCTGGCATTTGGAGGTACCTTCCTTTTAAGTCTGGAGATGATACATCCCCATCATGGCTTGTAACCTGCGATGGACTTTTCCTCCAGAAATCTCTCCAATCCCCTTTTAAAGGCATCTAGGCCAGATGCCATCACTGCATCCTGTGGCAAGGAGTTCCACAGACCAACAACATGCTGGGTAAAGAAATATTTTCTTTTGTCTGCTCTCACTCTCCCAACATTCAATTTAAGTGGGTGTCCCCTGGTTCTGGTATTGCATGAGAGCTTCCCTCAATCCACTTTATCCATCCCCTGGATAAAGTGCATGATTTTATACATCTCAATCATGTCCCCCCCTCAGGTGTCTTTTCTCTAGACTAAAGAGCCCCAAACGCTGTAGCCTTTCCTCATGAGGGAGGTGCCCCAGCCCAGTCATCATTTTAGTCACTCTCTTCTGCACCTTTTCCAGTTCCACTATGTCTTTTTTGAGGTGCAGCGACCAGAACTGTACGCAATACTCCAGATGCAGCCTTACCAGAGTTTTGTACAATGGCATTAGTTGGCTGTTTTATTTTCAATCCCCTTTTTAATGATACCTAGCATGGAATTGGCCTTCTTCACTGCCACCGCACACTGGGTTGACACTTTCATTGAGCTATCCACCAGCATACCAAGATATTTTTCCTGATCCATCACGGGCAGCTCAGAACTCATTAGGTGATAAAGTTTTGATTTTTTTGCCCCAATGTGCATTACTTTACATTTTCTTATATTGAAACGCATTTGCCATCTTGCTGCCCATTCTCCCAGTTTGGAGAGATCCTTCTGGAGCTCTTCACAATCCCTTCTGGTTTTCACCACCTGGAAAAGTTTCGTGTCATCTGCAAACTTGGCCACCTGACTGCTTATCCCTGTCTCCAGGTCATTTATGAACAGGTTGAAAAGCACTGGTCCCAGGACAGATCCCTGGGGCACACCACTTTTCACCTCTCTCCATTGTGAAAATTGCCCATTGACACCTACTCTGTTTCCTGGTTCTCAACCAATTCTCAATCTATAAGAGGACCTGCCCTCTTATCCCCTGACTGTGGAGTTTTCTCAGCAGCCTTTGGTGAGGGACCGTGTCAAACGCCTTCTGAAAATCCAGATAGACAATATCCACTGGTTTGCCCACATCCACATGCCTATTGACTTTTTCAAAGAATTCTAAAAGGTTTGTGAGGCAAGACTTACCCTTACAGAAGCCATGCTGATTTTCCATCAGCAAGGCTTGTTCTTCACTTAACCACTTTTTTTCTTCTAAATAATGAATCTGATGTAAATGGTCTTCTTTAAACATGAAAGACAAACTATTACTCTTATATCTAGATGCTGGTTGAACACATTGTTGGACTAGACAAGCCTTTGGTCTTAACTGGCACAGCTCATCTTATATGGCATTCTTAATTGTGCCCTTACACTGAGTTGATCAGCACTGTCATTCATAAAGTCACTTCATCTCTTCACAGACTCCTACAGTGATCCACTCACTGATCAGCACCTGTTCCCCTGACCTTTTATAGTGTTGATAGATTTAGAGATCCTCTTTCTTTTTGCCAGTGATGATTCCATCAATCACATCTCACCACATTAGGCAAACACAAATGCCTTCAAATTCTCCATGTGATGCAATGCTGGCAACAGGCTCTTCATGAGATATCTAGAATTCTCAGTACAGTGGTGCCTCGATTTACAACCATAATCTGTCCCAGAAGATGGGCGTAACTCGAAATGGTCGTAAGTCGAAGCACCATTTCCCATAGGAATGCATGGGAACGGGATTAATCTGTTCCAGCATTAAAAAATATATACCAAAAAACAAAACAAAACACTGCAAGCCCCATTGGAACGTGATGGGGCTGCAAAAAATAATCACCAAACAAACAAACAAACAAAGCCAGTCCCATTGGAACGTGATGGGGCTGCAAAAAATAAGCACACACACCAAAAAAAAGCACTGCAAGCCCCATCGGAACGTGACAGGGCTGCAAAATAAATAAATAAATAAATAAACACAAACAAACAAAGCCAGTCCCATTGGAACGTGATGGGGCTGCAAAAAATAAGCACAAACACCAAAAAAAGCACTGCAAGACCCATCGGAACGTGATGGGGCTGCAAATTTTTTTTTTAAAAAAAAACACAAACAAACAAAGCCAGTCCCATCGGAATGCGATGGGGCTGCAAAAAATAAGCGCACACACCAAAAAAAGCACTGCAAGCCCCATCGGAACGCGATGGGGCTGCAAAATAAATAAATAAACACAAACAAACAAAGCCAGTCCCATTGGAACGTGATGGGGCTGCAAAAAATAAGCGCACACACCAAAAAAAGCACTGCAAGCCCCATCAGAACGTGATGGGGCTGCAAAAAAAAAAAAATCACCAAAAAACAAAACAACAACACAGCACAGAAACATAAGCCCCCCATAGCCCAAACCCACCCTGCAAAACCCTGTAAATGTACTCATCCAGGAGCAGAAAGCAGCACCAGGCAGTCCGAAGCCTCCTCCGATGCACACACTAACCGTTGGGGCGAAAGAGCTACTTTGTAGCTCTTTCGCCCCAACGGTTATTTGAATTCCCTGCCTTTTCCCCTGCTCTTTTCTGGTTGCAAATCGAAGCTCCGGCCGCAAGTCAAAGCAAAATTTTGCGGCCGGAGCTGATCGCAACTCGAAATGGTCGTATGTCGGGACGTTCGTAAGTCGAGGCACCACTGTATTACAGTATGTTCTGCATGTGACTCTGCTCATGTATATTCAATATAGTGACTAAATAATAAGTATAATAAAAACAACAATATCCCATGGTGTTATATGTTTATATTTAGTACCATGGACAGTTAGATACAATTATCCTATATCAACCATACAATACAACAAATTTAAGTTCTAACTACATAAGTACAATATTTCTTCACACATATACAGTCTCTGTCTATCTCATTTCAGAATTTCCATCAGTCCACTCAGATTTCACTCCTTATTTCAGCTCACTGTACTTCCATAAGCTTCTATTCCTTTTTCAGCCAAATAATTTGGACTTGTCTCAAAATTTCAGCCAAACTGGGAATAAGGAAACAACTTCAGCATTGTTCTCAAAGCACAGTTCTCATCTCAAACTAAAATCTGAAACTCTTATCCTTAAACTATTTCAATCAGCACCTCCATTCTCTCAGCTTCTGATATATCTCCATCCGTATTCAAACAGGGGAAGACTTCCATAACATCACAGTTCCCTTGACAGACATCTTTTGTAAGTATTTTTCACCTTGCTAATGTTTCAAATTGCTCACTAATATTTTTATGGTCTCCTGTCATGGTCTCACTGGAGAACCCCTCCAGCAAGGATGAGCTGGAACCACTCCTGGAAGACCCAAGTAGCTTAATTCTCAGTTTTGAGACATACAGTTGTTGGAAACCTTGGCTGAAATCCTATTGTAGTTGGCACAGTGTTGCACCTGCAGAAGTTCAGAGAGTTATACTCAGGCAGTCTGCATGTCTGGTTGAGCCACTGATTGCTCAACATTATCTAGAACTTCTTCCTAGATATGACTTCTGCCTTGGTGCAAATTTTGAAATGCCTTGCACAACTACACATTATGCAAACGGAGCTATATTTGTAGGATTTCGGTCAATTTCCTTTCTGAGCTCTAGATCCTGTTTGATGTGTTCCTTGTCCCCTGTGAACCACCTCTACTTGGTGAATCACCTTTAATCTGTCCTTACTTTTACTAGGCTTGCCTTAAACCCAAAGCAAAGGAGTCCAAGTGGTTTTAAGCTTGAAACAAAAAAAAAAAAAGGATCTTTATTAAAACGTATCAACTGGTGAAATGACATAGAGGTTACATTGAAGTACATGTCACCTTTCCCACATCAGACCTTCTCCCTTTCAGATACAAAGTAATTCTTTACTATTTACAACCCACTCTAAAATCCAACCTCCCTCCTTGGGAAATAATTTAACTCTCTTCTCCTCACTCTCTCTCTGATTTTCCTTTTATATCCTGCAGGCTCTTTGATTGGTTCTCCTCCTTCATTCTTTCAGCCAATCAGCTTATTTCTAATGTTACCACGTAAATTTGGTGAGGGATCCATCACACCCCCTCAGTCTTGCTGTAAGTCCTCTGTTATGTATGAATGTAGGTTGTCTTGATTGCAGCTCTTTGGAACAGGTTGACCTTAATCCCTCCCCAATAATATGCCTTTCCTCAGTTGTCTTAATTAATTCCTCTTTGGCCTTGCTAATTATAAGAAGCATCAAATCTAAAGCACATTGGTTCAAGACTGCCACCCATTTAACCCGTAAATTCCTCATCATCTCTAAACATCCCAGGTGGTTTGTTAGTTCTCAAGTCCCTCGGGATCCTTTTTTCTTTGCACAACTGCATATTATCAAGGAGGGATTTAGGTCAACCTGTTCCCAAGGGGTATTTGACATGAAATCACAGGAACTTGAGGAGAAATTGAAGGATTTTGAAGCAGAAACAAAGGAAAAGAAAATGTAAACGTTCTTATGGGATAGGAAGGACTATGCAAATGGCCGGGTGTATAATTGGAGGAACACCCCGTCAACAAAGAGAGTAACTTGGGCAGATCTAATTGGGACCTCGAATGTAGAATCTTCAGGCACAGAGGAACCATTCACCTCTGGGGATGAGAAGGGTTCCAACTATGCATTAAGGCAAGGCAACAACACATTTAGGGATAGGGGTAGCTTTTGTGGTGGGGTGGAGTTCTCCAGCAAGAGAAGCAGGAGAAAAGTATAGTGATTAATTTATGCTCCCGAGCCCTCACATCAGTAGAATGATTTGCATATCTGCAAATAACTTTTTTTTTCCCTATGAAAAGCAAAGCACTATGCCTGTAATTTTGGACAGAAATGGGACAGTATGAAATATAATGAAAAATGAAAATATTAAATAGTCCTGAGAGTGGGTGGTAGCACAGGGGTGATAGTTGTGGTTTTGCTTATTTTAAAGTTGATTTATTAGTAATGTTTTATATATTTGTTGTTGCTTTCTTTTGTTTGAAAATTAATAAAAACATTTTTAAAAAGAAAAAGCAACACAGGCACATACACAACAAGCACATAAAAGCTATTTTTTAAAAAAAAAAGGTTTAAAAAATCCATCCAGAGATTCAGATTCTTAATGCCCATGGGGGGGAAAAGGAAAAAAAAACATGCTAGTTTTCTTCAAATTTCACAATTTGCACAATTATGGAAATTGCTTTATATTGTACAAAAGAAAGAAACCTGTATCATTTGCTCAAAACATCATATTTTCCACTACAAGAACAGTATCAAGAATGTCTGCAACTTCCTTGCTATCCTCATTCAGAACATTATTGATAAGAAAATGTTCATTATAGAAAACAATAGAATTACAAATGGTGTTTTGAGGAGACCGAAGAGGCAGGCAATAGTCACCAATTTGAGAGTATATTTATTTTATTACTCTTTATTTAAAATATTTTTACCCCGCCTTTCTGCTTAAGGCAGCTTACATAATTAAAAGACAATATAAACAGTAACAACAATGGGTATACAAATACTAAAAAGGACCAAACAAACACCATACAAAAAACACAAGTAACACCAAAACACATTCAATCCAGTAAAGTACAATAATCCATTTAAAAATCCCCAATCGGGCAGCTGAGGGAAAGCTTGCCTGAAGAGAAAGGTCTTCACCTGCTTGCAGAAGGACAGCAAAGATGGGGGCAGCCTGGCCTCTTGTGGGAGGGAGTTCCAAAGTCTGGGAGCAGCAACAGAAAAGGTCCTCTCCCGAGTCCCCACCAAACACAACTTTGAAGGTGGCAGGATGAAGAGAAAGGCCTCTCTGGGTTATCTTAATATTCGAGCAGGCTCATAAAATGAAATGCAGGCCTTCAGATAGCTTGGGCCGAAGCCATTTTGGACTTTATAGGTTCGAACCAACACCTTGAATTCATCCCAAAAATGGATCAGCAGCCAGTAGAGCTGCTGTAACAGGCATGTTATGTGATTCCCTGTAACCAGTCCCAATCAGCAATCTGACTGCTGCATTTTAGACCCGCTGAAGTTTCCAGATACGTTCCATAGGCAGCCCCACAGACAGCATTACAATAATCCTGCCAAGATGTAACTAGCATGTGTCACTGTGGTCAGTTCAGACCCCTCCAGGAAGGGGCCAGCTGATGCACTAGTTATAATTGTGCAAAGGCACTCCTGGCCACCACTGAAACCTGGGCATCCAGGCTCAGAGACAAATCCAGGAGTACCCTGGAAAGTTCTAAATAAAGATTAAGGCTTTGCAGCTCACAAGATACATCAACAAACAATATTTTTTAAAATTTTATAGACTAAATTTACACAAGAATAGTGCAAAGAATCTTTGCACTACAAAGACAATCAACTCTGACCTGCTGATTCAACAACCACACACTGAGGAAAGCACTTTTATGGACATGGAATAAAGTAAAGAACCAGATGTACAGGAAAATTCCACACTGGGTGATGACAATTTAGGCGTTTGCCCCCCAAAAAAACCTGAGAGAAAATAGTAAAATACAGTGAGACCTTAAACTTTGATGGTTCTCTCAAAACCCAACAAGAACTAGTGGATCAAGGAATTGAAATGGACTGGTGGGCTCGATCTCAGCTATCATCAAGATTTGTTAAAGATAAACAACAAGGCTTCTATTTAGAAAATGCATCCTTTGATAGAATCCTTCTAGAGACAGAGGGAAAACATATTAAGTTATTGTATAATTTTTTGTTAGACTTTGATACACAGGAGGAAATAGTGAAATAATGTATGATTAAATGGGCACAGAATGTTGGGCACAATATAGATTTAGAGCAATGGGAACGAATATGGAACACAAATATAAAATTAACTAAATCTGTTACATTTAAAGAGAATATTTACAAAATGTTTTACAGATGGTATATGACACCCATAACTTTAGCTAAAATGAATGCCCAAATATCAGATTTATGTTGGAAGTGTAAACAGAGGAAGGATCATTCTATCATATGTGGTGGATTTGTAAAAAAGCACAAAGATACTGGAACAAAGTGAGGCTGTTCTTACAAGAGGTTCTTGAAAGTCTAGTTCCTATGAAACCTGAATTATTTTTATTAAATATTTTGCCGGACTCAATGGACCTTGCAAAAACATATTTAGGTATTCACATTATAACAGCCGCAAGATTAGTTTTTGCAAAACACTGGAAGGAGCCTGAAATACTGCAAATAGAAGAACTGATAGCCAAATTTTTTGAAACTGCAGAAATGGCTAAATTATCAGAATGGCTAGATGAAACAAGGAAAAAGAACCACCAGAAATGTTGGCAAAAACTATATGTATGGTTTCAAAATAGAAAGAGCAACTGATAATATAAAATATAGACAGCCATGTAACTAACTAATGATTAGATTAATACTAAGTATGGCTGAATTGGATTGTGTAACATATTGAAAATATAATTTGAATGGATTGTATACTATATGGGAACTATATTAATTGCTTGTAAGGTACCTTTTCAATCTCACTTCCCTTTTATCCTTATCCCCATTGTTCCCTTCTGTTCCCTACCCTGATATGAAAAAAAAAAAATTAAAAAAAAACTCTGACCTGCTGGATAGCTAAACAATGTTCCCAGTCTGTTACTTGTGTTAAAAATTGCATTGTCTGTATCCCAACCCCACAATACATAACTCTGTATGAACTCTTGACTAAACATTTCACTCAGTGTTTCTAAGGAAGTAATCTAAGGAAGTAATTTTGTAATCTACAAAACTCACATGCTTTAAGGTTACACAATTCTTTTGTTGTTGTTTTCTTTCATTACAGATAGATAGATAGATAGATAGATAGATAGATAGATAGATAGATAGATAGATAGATAGATAGATAGATAGATAGATAGATAGATAGATAGATAGATAGATAGGAGAGAACGTATCTGTTCTGCTGTTTATTGCCCTGTTCAGTTCAGAGAGGTATTGTGTTTTCGTTTAGCATGCCACATTGCAAAGGCCTTTCAGTCTGCTGCATAAGCATGGTTTAAGCACGGTTACTGTTGTTGTAGTCTCCAGCCAATAAGAGAGTAATTCAGTTTGTCTCTGGTGATGGCTATTTCATTTTGTTTTGCATTGAAAGATGTATTGTAGGAGGAGGAGGGAATAGTAATCAGGCTGCTGAGAGCCTGGGATGATGTTTATATGTTTTAGCAAATATTGAATAATTTAAGCACACTGCCTTCCCACTCTTCATCTCCCAGGCTGTAGAAATTTTCCTAGGCAGCTCCTAAAATCTCCACATGCCCTCTTTTTTAGAACTGTGCTTCTGGGCCACTTCCAGGAGCATCATTTTCCTTACAAACAAGGTAGGCAGCCCCATGTGCCTTGTTTAGATGCTTGGAAAGAGGGTGTTTTGCTGTCGATGGGGGTGTGTGGATCCTCCTTGGTTATAGGCATTTGTAATTTAACAGATGGAGAACCACTTTCAATGTACAGCATAGCTGCTGATGGCTCCAAATGTGCCCTCAAATTGGGTGAAATCTGCATGAGGGAAAGTTTGGGAATCATCAGAGTTTCACAGTGAAACTTAACTCATTTTAGTAATGACCTTTGCTTTACCATCTGTACAATGCTTCTCTCATTCTCCCAGTCTCAGAATTGGTCATTTCTAATCTGTAGGCAGCTTTACTTGCCTGTATATGTCATGTCTCATTTGAATAAGAGGCATTGTAATAATGCCATAGAAATGTCATATTGAGTTGCTTGCACTGAGAGCATGCCTCTTCATTCAGACACACGCACACAAACACACACATACACAGCACTCGCATGCTGTCTCTCACTCATTCATACCTATGTGTGCAAGAAACCACACGCTCTGAGAGAGAGAGAGAGAGACAAACTGACCAACCAACCAGGGAGCTGAACATTTTAAAAATCTATCTTATAAATTAGTAAAAAGAGAGCTATTCCAAACAACAAATGTCTCATGGCTTAAGTTTTAAAAAAGGGGTAGGAGATTGCTCATTGAAAAAAACAAAAACCTACAACAGAATATGAAGAAAGAGGAGTGTAGTTCTGGAAATCTATATAAGAATTAAAGCTGTGCTGTGTTATGTTATCTGTCTGACAAGTGATAATTAACTGGTGACAGTCTAATTCTGGTTTTGATGCAAACTTGTTTTCCATTAGAAAGGGATTCGTGGAACATTTGTCCAGATGGCACTGCAATGTAACCTCCAGTAATGCATATGTATGCACTACACACTCACATAAAAGCCAGGGATGGCTCTTGCAATAGCTGTTTTATTTTGTGGGAGGAAGGGGCTCTTTTTTAATTGGGTATTTTGTTTGTTTTCATTTTGTTTTCATTTTGTTTCGTTTTGTTTTGTTTCATTTTGTTTTGTTTGTCAAAGAAGCACTCAGGAGCAGACGGTGTCAAATTCATTCCTGCCACTTTCAACAAATTTTGGCCCAAATAATTTACTCAACAATTAAAAAGGTATTTTTTAAAAATTCTGCTGGTTCAGTATTAAGGCTCAGATCCCAAAAAACTGGAAACAGGAAACTAAAACTAATTGCATATGCCTCATGAAGTGTCATAAATAGGGCTTGTTTAGAACTTATCATTAATGCACCCACCTTTTGATATGGACTTCCAGATTCTCAGGTGGGGAGAATGAAGTGTCTGGGACCAGCAAAGATACCTCATCTCATCTTGGTTCTATGCTATACTTTATGCTAGCTTCTGAGTCACTGAGTCCTCACACTGTGTTGCTGGACAAATTTTCCTGTAGCTTACAACAGTAGCAGGCAAGATGAGCCCAACAGGAAGAGATGGGAGGTCTCCTCTGATGTACTAGAGTGAAAAGTGGTATTGGTGAAATGGGGTATAAGACTGGTAATCTTGTTCCCGTTGAGACTGATGTGACTGATGCAGATGAACTGAAATTCTTCCCCATCCAAATTTCAGTTCTGAAGAGTGCTGTTCTGCAAAAATAGCCTAAGTCTAACTCTATCCTCTTAGTCGGCGTTCTGGGCTCCTGAATCCAATCCTCTCTCTTTGGGTTTATTCCAGGTTCTACCTCTAAAAATTTTAATATTTATTTATTTATTTATTTATTTATTCATTTTATTTAATTTATATACCATCCTTAGTGATCTACAGGTCTTAGGGCTTGTCCACACTGTGAAATTTGGTGCAGTCCTGCTGGTGTTTAAAAGGTCCTTATCTTCAGTGCAATCTATTTTAGCTCAAGCCTGTGAAAGGCAGAACAAAGAGCTATTTTGCTTCTTAATGAATTGTTACATCTGGGCCCCAAAGTCCTTGAGTTTTCTTCCGAGGGCTTCAAAGTCTGATGCAATTTCTTCATAGCTCCACTTGGTTATGCCATTTGTTCCCATGTGAATGAGAAGAAAGGGATATGAATCTGTGGATTTTATGAATGATGGCAGTCCTTCCATCACATCCCTAATTTGTCCTCCGGGAAGACAGCATACCAGGCATATTTTAGTTTCAATCCCATACGGTAGGGAGTCTCTCACTACAATTACTCTTACCTTCTACTTTTTATAGGATGTGAGTTCAGTGACTGTCTTTTGCTGAGTATCAGCCTTTCTCATGGGGTCTCCTGTATGCCCCTGAATATGTCCAGCTAAGGATAGGTATGTCTGTCAAACCAAGTTCTTGGATTTCACACTATTCTATTGTCAAATCAGTTTTGTTCTTGGTTTTTGTTTGTTCTGTTTTGCAGATGTGTGTGTATATCCTATAATGTTATGGACTTCTTGCGTACCATTTTCAGTTAAATGGATTCATGGGTATATGCCTCCATTCAATAATATGTGTTGGTGAGCATTTAAGAAGTGCTTGAGGGGTTTTCATACATCTTTCAAATCTCTGCATGTTTTCCAACAGTTTTGTTGGTTTTATAAAACAGATCACAAGCCTGGAAGTATATGAAATTCCAAACAAAAAATGAATTTGGTTCCATGTTTAGTACAGGAGCTGTACAATCAGATAAAACCATAACAACAAAAAACAAAATGTTGAATACATACAGCATGAACACTGGGAAGTGTGTGTGTGTGTATTGTGCTGTCAAGTCAGAACTGATTTGTAGTGACCCTAATAAGGCTTTCAAGGCAAGTGAAATATTTAAGGAATGATTTTACCAGTTCCACTCCCCCAGTGAGTTTCCATGGCTGAGCAGGGAGTCGAACCCTGTTCTCCAGAGTCCTTGTCTGTCACTCTATCAACTACACCATACTGAAAATCATGAGTCCACCACTGGGAATTACACTGCGGGAAATAAATTATCTTCTTTTTTAATATAATAGCAGACATTATTTTCTTTAATTTGCTACATATTCTTGTTCCTCTGGGTCACTGGATAAAGGTGCAACATCATTAGATAAGGATATTTCCCCCTTTCCCCCAGAAAGCTTCATAGAAATTTATCGTTTTGCCAGTGCATTTCCCAAGAAGATGAAAAATAGAGGGAGGGAGGCATTATAGAAGGCAAGCTGGGAGGTTGTTATGGGGAAATGCTCTGATGAAAAACCAGTTTCTTGTTTCTTTTTGTCATTTCATCTAAGGAAGGAGCTGAAGAGGCTTACCTTGCTGCATGGAGAGCTAATTACTCAGCAATCACTAATGTGGTGGCTGTGGGTCCAACAAGATTCCACACATCTGGATTTTTGATAAATAACTAGAATGTTTTTGACATCTGTCACCCTCACCCCAGGGTTTTCTATTCCTCCAATATTTGGGGCAGTCCTCACAGTAATGGGGTGGGTGTGTTTTCATTAAAAATGTGCTGTTATAAAATTGCTGTGTCCTATCAGGTCACTTCCAATTTATGGTGACCTTATGAATTAGTGGATAGCCGGCTGAATAGCTCAGTGGTTTAGGTATCTGGCTGCAGAACCAGAGGTTGGGAGTTCAATTCCCTGCTGTGCCTTCTATGAGTAGAGCCAGCCTGTGTGGTCTTGGGCAAACTGCACAGTCCCAGGGTGCTTCCAGAAGAAGGGAATGGTAAACCACTTCTGTGTATTCTGTACCTGGAAAACCCTGAAAAGGGTCACCGTGAGTCAGAATTGACTTGACAGCACATAATTATTATTAAAAATTAGTGATTTTGAAAAGGTCCTAGTATTAATAGCCCTGTTCAGATCTTGCAAACTAAAGGCTTCCTTTACTAAGTCAATCCATGTCATACAATCATAGAAAAGTGAAGTTGGAAGGGGCCTACAAGGCCATCAAGTCCAACTCCCTACTCAATGCAGGAATACAATCAAAGCATATCTGCCAGGTGATTATCTAAGTTTTTCTCACTCACCAACTCCCAAGATAACTAATTCCACTGTCGTACTGCTCTAACAGTTAGGAAGTTTTTCCTGATATTCAACCGAAATCTGGCTTCCTTTAACTTGAGCCCATTGTTGCGTGTCGCAGGGCCGGTGCCAGGCTTTTTTGCGCCCTAGGCAAGACTAACTACTTGCACCCCCCAAACCAATTTTCAAAAACAGACAAATTGTAGGAAAAACCGAAAGCCTTACTCTCCCCGAGTGTTCCATTTCCCAAATACAATGTAATGATAACATAAGTAACTAAAAAGTAAAAATTGAGTAAAAGAAGATAGAAACTCACTTTTCCCCAAATGTCATTGGGAACACCATCCAAGCGAGTACGTTCAGCTCAATAGAGGCTTAGCAGTTGCAGTGTAAGAGTTGCCACATTGAAAGTGAAACCATAGTTCCCTCTAACTTGCACTAGGGGGTGTTGGTCTGGCACACAGAACTTGGGATGTTTTAAGCAGAGGCATGAGCAAGAGATTAGCACATCTTCCAGGTCAGAGGTCACAAGGTAGAATTTCTGCTCACAAACTGACTTGGCTTAGAGGGAACATTGGTGGAGCCCCTCCCAAACTAGAAGTCTGTCTCCAGTTATAACTGGGGGGATGTAGCTTAAAAGAAACCAAAAGCTAAGTGACAGAGGGAAGCTACAGGATCTTCACCAGAATGTTCTCCCCCACTGCTGCCTGTCCATTAGCCCTGCTTGATGACTTATAACCCCAGGAAGTAGATCACAGTGGCTGGTGTCAATGGGACATTTGTAAGAAATGGGGGTTGCAGGAGGGGGAGACTCAAGGGTACGCAGTACTGGCAACTCTGAAAAGTGCTTATTTATTTATTTTTACTTACCCAGTGGTTTTTTGCTTACTTCCATTGATGCTAGGGGTGATATATGCAAATGAGTTACGCTAATGAGAGTACCAGCAGCCCTTTTTCTATGAAATGACCCCTGGGTTGTAGTATATAGAAAAATTTTATAAGACTTTATAAATAATTATATTCCATAGCACTGTTGTGGTATTTATCTTAAAATTTTAAAATACACATTTTCAGTTGCATTTTTTTTTTTCAAGAAACTAGTCTGTATAAAACTGTGCCTCTCTCAGGTCAGTTCTGCGCTCCTCTGAGTTCAGTTCTGCACCCCTCAGGTCAGTTCTGCGACCCTCTGAGGTCACGTCTGCGCTCTAGGCCAGCAATGGCGAACCTATGGCACGTGTGCCACAGCTGGCGCGCAGAGCCCTCTCTGGGGCACGCGAGCCATAAGTCGCTGGATTGCTACCTCCGGCAGCCAAACCTGAGGAGGAGGCTGCAGCTGCAGTGCTAGCGCCCCGACAGGCGGCGGGCCAGGGTCCGGAGCTGCTGGCTCTGGCAGTGGCGGGCTGGCCAAGCTATAGGTAGTGGCGAGGTTGGGCATGACTGGAGGCGGATCTGGAATGGGGTCTGGAGACACCTCCGTGCCCAGGATTCCCACTTCTGCGGCCGCCACCACACGCCGTGTTTTTTGGGGTTTGTTTGTGTTTTTTTTGCAGTTTGGGCACTCGGGCTCAAAAAGTTTCACCATCATTGCTCTAGGTGGTCGCCTAGTTCGCCTAGTGGTAGCTCTGGCCCTGCGTGTCCTGCACTCTGGGATGGTCGAGAACAGATCTTGCCCCTCCTCTGTATGACATCCTTTCAAATGTTTGAAAAGTGCTATTATATCACCCCTCAGTCTTCTTTTCTCAAGGCTAAACATGCCCAATTATTTCAGCCTTTCCTCATAAGGCTTGGTTTCCAGCCCCCTGATCATCCTTGTCGCCCTCCTCTGAACTTGTTCCAATTTGTTAGCATCCTTCTTGAAGTGTGGTGTCCAGAACTGGACACAATACTCAAGGTGAGGCCTAACCACTGCTTAATAGAGGGGGATTAGCCACTCGCAGGATTTGGAGACTGTACTTCTATTAATGCAGCCTAAAATATCATTTACCTTTTTTGTAGCCATGTCACACTGTTGGCTCATATTTAGCTTGTGATCTACGACAATTCCAAGATTCTTCTCGCTTGTAGTTTTGCTGAGCCAGGTATCCCCCATCTTGTAACTGTGCAACTGGTTTCTTTTTCTGAGGTGTCGTACTTTGCACCCCTGGTCTCATCCTCAGGTCTCTGAACCTCCTCCCATAGGCTTCTTCAGTCAGACTGAGGGTATGCAATATTGCCGTCTTCACATCCTCGTATCAGGTAGCCTCCTCCGGTGACAAGGTATCCACCACTTCCTGTAGTATACCTGTAAGGCATGGAATCAGGATCAAGGTCCATTGTTCCTTTAGCCACCCAGCCGCGACTGCCACCCTTTCAAAGGTATGTAGATATGCCTCCGGATCATCAGTAGGTTCCATTTTCTGTATTCTGATAGGTGCTGGACCGGCTACCCATATATTCTTCTGCTGTCCTACATGTTTTTGATCTTTCTCTCCTTCCGTCTCCTGTTTTAATATTTGTTTGGTCAACAATGTTTGTTGTTCTGTTAAGTTTTCTATCAGTCTCTCTTGTCTTTCTATCGTTTGTCATAATCTTGTCATTTCGCTGCTTCCCGCCAATGGAACTGCCCCACGTTGGGCGCCATTGTGATTAGGTTCGTTAGAAGACTGGAGCAGTTCCTCTCTTTTGGCGGGAAATAACCACGGAGAATTGTTTAAACAGTTAACAGGTTTATTTGCATTACTATTTGGAGATTCAACAATAACTTCAACGGGGTCAAAACAACTCAGGTTTGGTAATTGTTTGTAAGGGGACGGTAAGAATCCGAACGGTGACTTAGGAGAGTTTATTGCGGGGCTAGTCCAAATCGTTCTTTGTCTTTGGGCTTCCTCAATGGAACGCTCCTCACAGCACATACCGTGCCGCAACACGGATGCCGAGCCCAATCCGTGGTGGTTGGTTGAACATTGAATCGGGTCTGATCACCCTCCTCCAATGACCTTGGGAAGACCAGTACTGTTCATTCTTGACTCTCTGTCACCGTCACCTTCTTTTCTTTTGAATCAGGGTCAGGTAATAATTCTCCCACTTTTAGGTTGGGGAAGTCCTCTAATAACTCACACACTTTTCCATATTTGATCTCATCTTCCTTTCTCATCTCTCTCCGCGGGACTCTGAAAACTCTTCCCTTCTCCTCCTCTTTTATATCCTCCTCCCACACTGGTAAGGTTAACTCCTCCTCCTCCTTTCCTTTTCCTTCCTCTACCAGGCAGACTTCCACTTTTACTCCTTTCTCCTTCAATTCCTTCCCATCATCTCTCTCCACAGTCAATCCTTCTTTTTCCTTTCTCTCTCCCTCTTTCTGCACCACTTTTATTTAGGGGGACGGCTCACTCCCATCTCTCTCTCTCTCTCTTTTCTACTTCTCCTTCACACCCACCCACTTGCACTTCCAATTTGTTTGGAAGTTCATAGTCTGTCTTATGGGGAAAGACTGAACTAAAATAGGAATTGAGCACCTCTGCCTTTTTTTTTTTGTCCTCTGTTGTCATTTTTCCATCTCCATTGTGGAGCTGTGCCACTATGTCTTTTGTTTGTTTTTTGCTACTCACATACCTGAATAATGCTTTTTTATTGCTTTTAATGTCTCTAGCTAACCTCAGCTCATTCTCAGCTTTTGCCCTCCTAATGCCATCCCTGCATTTCCTTGCTACTTGTCTGTGTACTCATCCTTGGTGGCCTGGCCTTTTTTCCACTTCCTGTACATGTCTTTTTTTGGTTTTTAGGTCCTCCCTGAGCTTTTTGTGAAGCCACACTGGCCTTTTTTGCCACCTCCCCCCCTTTTTTTTCTTAATTGGAATTGTTTGTAGTTTTGCCTTTAGAATTTCTTTTTTTAGAAGTTCCCACCCTTCTTGGTCTCCTTTTCTTGTTAGGATCTCCTGCCATGGGACCTTACTTATCCTTGTTCTGAGATTATTAAAATTGGCTTTTTAAAAATCCAGCAGAAGTGTGCGGCTACACTCTGCCTTCGTTTCCTTTGAAATCAAGAATTCAAGAAGGACATGGTCACTCTCGCCTAGAGTTCCCCTTACTGCCACTTCCCTCACCAAGTCATCTTTGTTGGTCAGAATCAAGTCAAGGATAGCAAATCCTCTAGTTTCTTTCTCCACTTTTTTAAGGAGAAAATTATCAGCCACACAAGCCAGGAATTTCTTGGAAGGGCCATACTTGGCAGAATTTGCCTCCCAACATATATCTGGATAATTGAAATCTCCCATCACTACTATGTAGTGTCTCTTTGAAAACCCTGCAATTTGTTTTTCAAAAGTTTTGTCCGCTTCCTCTCTTTGACTAGGCGGTCGGCAGTAGACTCCAACTGCCAAGTTCTTTTCGGTTTTTTGCCCCAATTAGATTGATCCAGATGCTCTCGATGGGACAGCCACTCTCCTCCTCCTGTATATCTGTGCAGGAATGTGTATTTTTGACATATACTTCCACTCCACCTCCCTTTTTATTCTCTCTGTTCTTTTTGATCAGTTTATATCCCTCAATTGCTGTATTTCAGTCATGGGAGTCATCCCACCAAGTTTCAGTTATTCCTATCAAGTCATGATCAGTCTTCCTTTCTTTCTGCTGGCATCAACTTTTCCCAGCATTATTGTATTTTACAGTATGTCATGTCATCTTAGCCTTAGATTTTTTTTGCTTCCATAGGCAGTTTAAACTTTTGTTTGTTTGTTTGTTTGTTTGTTTAAATTGTATACCACCCCATTAGTGCAAAAGCACTACTCTGGGCGGTTTGATCTAATAGTCACAATTTTGCCAAGTAAATAGATATTGTTGTGATCTGCTATTATATCAACTATTTGGAGGTAGCTGGGTCTTGAATGGGATGTTAAGCCCCATAAGCTGTACAAAAAATATCTCCTCCTAGTACAGATCAAAACTGATCAAACTGGTTCCCTGAAATGGTGCTTGAGCACTGCCCTTGGCATATGACTATGTGGAGTGTCAAGATGAGCAGCTGCATTTCAGGTGTACTGTACAGCTACATTGAGGATGTCCACATGTCCATTTGAAGGGCTTTCAGAGGATAATTGTCCATTTGAAGGGTTCCTCCATTTGACAGTCTCTCAATTTTAACTTTGATTTTGAAAGAAAGAACCATCAAGAGGGAAGTCCAGGACCTTGAAATTGCCCATGCACAGTGAGCACCTGGAGAGCAAACTCAGCAGGTCACCTGATCACCTGGGTTTTTCCCACCCAAGTAAAAGCACTATATGCAGTTTTATGCAAACCATTCTCCTTCTTTGCCCTCCTTTTCAATTATATGTAAGTGGCCATGACAGCACAGTAAGCAGTTATATGCTTCCTATTTGTTCTAGTATTCCCAGTGTGGTGTAGTGGATAGAATGACAGACTAGGACTCTGGAGCACAGTGTTTGAATCCTCATTTCGCCATCGAAACTCACTAGGGGAGTGGAACTAATAAAACCACTCTTTAAATATCTCACTTACCTTGAAAGGGTTGCTATAAGTCAGTTCCAACTTGACAGCACAGGACACACACATATGTTTGATGAAGAGGACTTGTCTACAAAAGCTCACATTAAAATACAATAGTATTTAATAATATAATATAAATATAATATAATAAAAATATAAATATAATCAGTATATAATATAAATATAATAAGTATTTAATAAATAGTATTTTATAATAGTATATAATATATAATAATAGAATTTAATAATCTTTAAGGTGCCACATACTTTTGTCTTGTTTTGTTTTGTTTCTTTGGACTTTGCCTGATACCTTTTTTCTAGTATTGCTTAGCAGCCTTCCTGCCCGTATCACAACAACCATCCAACAATGCCCCCACTACACCAGGGAAAAACATCACCTTGGATGTTTTTATTTGCAAAATACTGTGTTTTGCCATATGCAAATAAGAGCAGTTTTCAAATCATTGGGGGTTTTTAGGGGAGAGAAATTACAGCCTTGAATGTACCAATTTTCCTAATTAGAGGGAAAATATGGGATGTACAAAGAGCTTTAAAATAATCTGTTGGCATTGGAGCCACCAAGAAGTGTGATACTCTGCCCTTGTGACTCTGTTGTTAATGTAAGACCTGCTAAGTGCTCTGCAAATGGTAATTAATTGAGCTCAGCCACAGGAGACTTTGAAGGGACATTCTTGATCTATGAATTGAAGCTAAACACTTCAAAGGTGCTTCTTTTGACCCTCATCATCATTCTCCTTCTATCTCTTTAAAAAAATAAAAGGAACAATGGATGGAACTCATGCCTCTACACCAAAGGTGGGAATTAAACAGCCCAGATCATTCCCTGGGGTTTCTTCCCAGGCCCCTGATCCATCCACAATTTCTTTTCCCCATAGAACAAAGTCACTGTTCCCTCCTGCAAATCTTCATGGCTTTCAATAAAGATGCCTGCACCTTGCTTTGCTCCCTAAAGTCCCTTGCCAAGGGGATTTTATGAATCAGAAAGAGGACATCTGACTATACCCACTTTTAATTTCTGTACTATCTCTTTCTGGCATTTTCATGGCTGGTGCAATCTGCAGTGGTTTCTGGAGGTAGAAAATTGGCTTTTGAATTCCTTGAACATGACCACACACTATCGCTGATAAGCCTGTTTATGTCTGTTCAAAAATAGACATAAAACTATAGGCCAGAACCCCATTGGTGATAAGTTAACGAATTGTGTGTGTAAGTTAATAAACCACAGCAAAGCACCGACGATTAATGAAACATGGGTTGTAGTATGAAAGATACACCCAGTTGTGCAGCAGATGTGTGACTAGTGATGTAATAAGTGCCTCATCAGTCAGTAGTAATTTGCAGTGGTGAGTTGCACAATTTAAATTATGCACACATAAATTACCAACAGGATTCTGACAATTGGATTTGATTGTACTTACTCCCTAATATATACAGAGAGAGAGAGAGCTGCAACCTCAGTCAGTCTAAAGCAGCTCTTCCCACACCTGCCTGCATGTGTCTTAATAGTACGATTGCATACATATCTACACAGAAGTCCATTCAATGCAATTGAAGTAATTACCAGGAATGTAAGTACAGAATTACAGCCACTGAATGACACATTTGTCCTGGAATGAGAAATAAATAACAGTGGGTACAGTACTAGACAGACGTCATAGATTTTCTTAACAGGAATTGCAGTTGTATATTTTAAAGTTCCTTGCATTAAATTTTAATGAAATAACAATAAATCCAATTATTAGTCCAAACACAGAGTAGACCCTTTTGATGAATATGACTTGATAAGCTGACACTTATGTAAATCTTGTTGATTAAAAGGGTAAACTCTTGATAGGACTAACAACTTCCTTGCAAGCTAAATTCTGCAATTTTGCACAAGAAGAATCTGGAGGCATCCATGCATAAGATCACATCAAGACTGGTTCCCCTCTTTTGAATTCACAAAACAGGGATACAATAGAATGGGAGGGGGGGGGGAATCCACCACTTATCCCTACTGAAATCTGTATTAAGAAAGAGCAGTCTGTGCTAAGAGAAATGGAGCATTAAGAAGATTCTGCTGAAGAAGGAATTACCAGTCTGCCTATATTTTGCTGACACCATTTACAATTACACTCTTCATCTGTGAAATGCTAGCTTTTATATAATTTCTTGCCCTTTGAACTTAACTTATTAGAACTGTGCAATGTAAAATGAGAGTGAGGTTTCACTATGCAAAGGACCAGTACACAAAGGAAGAGCCTAACAGGCAGGCAGGATGGATATAAAATATCTCGTTACTGTCACTATAGGGCTAATGCACATTTGCATTTCTTTTAAGGTTTCTTCAGCGTATCTGATTCCCCATTAAACTGGCTATAGATGCCTTTGCAAAAGAAGAAGCAGAAAGTTGCAAACTGATGCAAGCCCCAGGCTATTTTAGGCCACAGACAGCTTACAATTTATGCTGTGAATGCGTTTTCGTTTACAATGCTGAACCACTTGGGAAAGGTTGGTTTGTTAGAAACAGCTGAACACGATTCTTGCTTCGTGAAGTGTAAAAGTATCACTTTTTAAATGGCAAGTAGGATGCTTAGACATTGTTTTTCACATCCTTTTATAATGTCAGTGGTCAGCACGTGATCCTACTGGTACCACCATGTGCGGTCAGAAATGTTGCATGAGCCAATATAAAGCCTATATTGAATATAACGAAAACAGGCCCTGAAATCACTCTGTTGTTCTTCATAATACCTCTAGTACCATCATTTATTTATTACTGCATAGTAATAAAATAGTGGCCAAAACCCTACTGGTGTTTGTGTTGGTAACCACAGCAGACAATTGCAGACAATTGGCGAGGTGCCAGGGTGTTTGGACTTTTGATGTGGTATCTGTGCTTACACTGTAGTGAGTGTAAACCTATTCTCTCAGAAGGTGTGAGCTCCAAACCCAGCTATACAAAACTTACATGAACCCCAATAGGATGAACCCCAAAAGGCTATGACACCTTTCTTTTCAGGCGCGTGTTTTCTTAGTGACTGGCTGCCTGAGAGGGGTTTTTAAATAGACCGTTGTGCCTTTTTGCTTTTAAATGTGTTTTTAGTCTTGATTTTATTTCCCTTTTTAAATATGTTTGTTTAATTCTGAAATATTTGTATATTTACTGTTTTTAGCTTTTAAATATTGTCTTTTAATGATGTAAGCCACTTTGGTACCTTTTGCAGGAGAAAAAGGTGGGGTAAAAATATTTTAAATAAATAAATAATTTTTTTAAATGGTCATAAATGATGCTTACAATATTTAGAATACAGGTAGGAAAACTCTGTTGGTCAGAGTCACACTACCATCACCAAAAGCCCAGATGACCATTTCAAGTTTTGACTTTGGATTGGGGTGGGCAAGATGCCTTGAGAGACCTACCCAAGCCCCCTGGGAGCTGTATGCTGTCCATGGCCTGCACTTCTGATTTAAAATGCCACTCCTGCTACCTGTATACCTTGTTTGCAAGTAACGTGTTTCCCCAAAAATAAGACAGGGTTTTATATTAATTTTTGCTCCAAAAAACACATTAGGGCTTCTTTTCAGGGGATGTTTTATTTTTTTCATGTACAACAATCTACATTTATTTAAATACAGTCATCTTCTTCTGGTTGCTGCACAATGGCGGAGGGCCAGGTTTCACTTAACTGGGGCTTATTTTGGGGGGGGGGGGGTAGGGCTTATATTACAAGCATCCTGCAAAATCATACTAGGGCTTATTTTCAGGTTAGGTCTTATTTTGGGGAAAAACAGGGTAGAATATCATTTTCAGGACTTCCTCTGTAAACAAGCTTCATGAGGAACTCAACCCTTGTTTTAAAAGGAAAATTACATATTTTTCCTGTTGTTGCACTGACAATTTCAGCAGCAGGAATAGTATAGTGAAGTTCAGATTCTTGCCACCATTTTTCCCGAGTGCTATTGGGAAGAGAGAAGCATTCCCCTGAATTTCTATAGCTTACTTTTCAGGTGCTGTGTGGGAAACAAAAATGGTGGTGAGCAGATCAGAGATGTACTATTCACTAACTACTTTGTTCTCCCTGATTTAGGCTATCACAACCCTACATGACACCTAGCCAAGGGATTTTTAAGACCCACAAGTCTTCTCACATCTTTGTGTGAGAGAAAAGGACTATTATTTTTCTCATCATGGTCTCATAATTCCTAAAAACTGTTTCTGTACAAAGCTGTTGTCTTTTGTCCTCTGAGAAGCAAAGCACATATACATGAAAAACAAAACTCTTAGCTGATTGCTCAAGAGGATGAAAACAATCCTTCCAGTGCTATGCTTAAAATCTGTTGTCATTTTGCCCAATTTGCATTAATTGCATTACAATTTAAGTGCTCTTTGTACATTTTTCTTCACTTTGTCCATGTGTGTGCACACACTTAAATACACAATGCATGGTTCTTGTTTTCTGCTCATGTGAAGAGAAACTACCTTATTCTTCTTTAGAGTGAAGAGGGTAATTTTGTGTTTCTCTTAAAATTTTACTGAACACAAAATATAAATATTGAGGACAAGAAGTCAAAAAATGTGAAAAGGGTCTCTTTTCACCTGCCTGAAAAGTCTTTCACCCTCACACACACACCCCGTTTGATTGCTTTTTAATCTTAGGGTTTCACCTTGAAATGCTCTCCCTCACCCACAAATCTCAGCCTCTGAATTAAAGCAAAAGGAGCCCAAAAAAATTATGGCTCAAGAAATGCTGTACTGCGTAACATTTCTGGTGATTTTAATTGCCTTTTTGTTACAGCTCAATTTGTTGCAAAAGGTAAAGATTTCAACTTGTTTGAGGAAGAAATAATGTTTTGCAGTTGTGTGAGGTGGATATGTACAACTTACCTAAGCATTGTTTTCTGGGACCTCCTGCAGATTTTGGCACACTTACCAGTTCTAGAATTCCAACTAGGTTTTTGTCATACATATTTCACAGCATATGTGTTCCTGCAGCATAGTTATTGAACTTTAGTCAGACTGTAGGTGCATAATTATACTGGGGTTTTTGTCAAAATATACACAACTTGATATTTCAATATATATGGAGCATAATTACCCACAATTACTCTGTACTTACACTGTAGTGAGTGTAAACTTATTCTCTCAGAAGGTGTAAGCTCCAATTTGTAACAAGCAATCTCAGTGATTCCATTTGGCAATGATGCTTTCTATTCCCTAAATTACATGCAATCTTGTTTATAATCATCTGTGAGTGGTAGAAGAAAGGAAGATGATAAGAAAACATACAGAGCAAAGGGAATGTAAACTTCCTGCTACATTTGATTTACCATAGAGCATAAGTGAGAGAAAAACAATGCACAGGAACTGTAGCAGTACCTACAGGAAGGATGTATTGTAATGGTGAAGGAAGTTCAGCCCTCCAGATGTTGTGGGGCGGCAGTCCCCAGTTTAATCTAGTCACCAAAGACAAAGGTGAGGAATGCTGGGGTGTGCAGTCCAACAATATGTTAAAGGCTGCAATTTGTCTACTCCTGGACTTTGTCTATTGAACCACTTGCTTTGTAAGTGGCAGGTCTCAAGGTTCAACTCATGGCATCGCCAAAGCCCAAATAGCAGGATATCACCTCATAGGTAACTGGACGGAGCATATATCTGCAGTGCTGGAGAACCAAAGATTTAAAGGGTCTCAGCACCCACAGCTGGAAGGAAAGAATCTGGAATATTGATCTATGTGAAAAACTAGCACCACAAAAATGAAGACCCATTAGACAAAGGAAAACAGACATTTTCACCCCAGCATGGTTTCTTTTTATTTTGTTTGTGAACTCAGAACAACAAATTGATGGTCCTCTATCACAGTACTCAAAATTATGGAAAACCTTCCTATGGATGGTGGACTTTCTCTGATTTGGGTAATCTTCAATAACTTGTTCAGCCAGAGCCTTAACATTAATTAACAGCATTTTGCTTGGGCTTATGCAACAAGATTTAAGCGATTGTCTTGACCCTGGTCTTATTTTGGCTGGCACAGATAGTTTGGTGATGCTTCTTCTTAATGGTAGTTGTTCAGATGCCATTCATCAGGATTCAGCTCGTTCCCCTGGGTATCTAGCACTAGGGAATGACTATATCTTGTATGTAATGCTCACGTGTCCGAGTGCATGCAGGTAAACATGATTTATTATTTATTTTATTTACTATAAAAATATATTATATAATATCCATATTATCATAAATAGTGCAAATACAAATTATTTATTTTTTCACTTACTTACTTAGGACATAGTCTGTAATTTTCACCCTTTCACTGTTGCTGCTCTTGCTACTGCTGTAGAACAGCTTGAACTGATGATAAGATATTGTAGGACAATTATCTTTTTTTTTCCTAGTGTATAATTACCAGAATTGCTATCTTGTTTTTTAAATGAGTAGAGGACAAATCAATGCAGCATCAATGAATTAAACACACATTCAATTAAACAGCAGTAAAGAGCCCTTAACTATGTGTAATAAGGGAGAAGGTGGCTTCTGACAAAGCGATCTGGTAAGAGATGAGTGGGTCTCAGGGTAAGCTTCCATGCTACTGTATTCAATATTGGAGAGTACAGACATCACTAGGTTTGCAACACAGAATTCTCTGGTACACTAGTCTATGATTTTGGGAGCAAACTGCCTTACCTCTGGCTTACAGCTGATGTCTGAAATAGGATGCAGCAGCATTTGCAGTTATCAGTGGGTAGCTATGGACCTGTAGTACCTTACAGGAAACTTTTATGAATTATTGCGTATAATGCAACTGTAGTACACTGTGGAGAATCTAAAAAGGGTGCCACTGGCCACCATGTGCCACAAGAAGCAAAAAGAGCCTATGAAGATCCATGGGCAGGCAGATCCAGTCCAGAGCAGGCGTTTGGCAGCTGTCCAAGGTGCTGATGGAAATCTGAAAGACATCCATTGTAACAAAGAAGTGTTTCCATGGAGCAACATAAAATGCCTACCAAATATTCATGAAAATATGCACTTGAAATTCCTTCATAAGAGATGCGCATGATCTTTTGGATCTGTGGGAGGTCCATATTTTGGTAATCTGACAGGGTATTCATTTGCAGAGCTTGCGATGGCCAGATGTTTCAAATGAGCCTCAAGACTGTGACTGCAAGATTTGCTGAAACCTCAGGGCAATGTTAGCACTCGATATGTCATTCTGCCAGTGTCTACTTAGAGACAGTTTATATAGCCAGTGAAATCAAGTCATAATATATTTCCTGGATTGTACCACTGCAAACTACAGATAGGATCTTGTGTATTTTTAAAGCCTATTAGCAAAAAAATGAGACCAAGTCAGTTCTCCCAGGCAGAACTAGACATTTAAGTTTTGTATATGCGAGTAGGTGATATATATGCAAGAACTTTTTTTTAAAATGAGGAATAAGCAAAAATGCTCTTTTTCCACCTGCAGCTTACAGTGTAATAGTCCAAGAAAACCATTTTCACATGATTCCCCTGTAGCTGGTTCTTATCCATTCCATTTTTAGCTCCATTCCCTCATGCAAAGCAGATGGATTGAACATAGAGAAATGAATATATATTTAATGATAGCACCTTAAAATAATTTTTCCATAACTGAGGTTTTGCATTTTGTAGATCTCACTTTTTTCTTTCACTTCCCCTATGATTATAGATCCAAAAATGGCATGCAAATATACATATATCTCCTTTTGGTGTGGTGTATTTCATTTTTTTTTTCCAAAGCAATTAATGTCATTTACAAAATGACATCCTCCAAGCAGAAGAATATGATTATGCAAATTATCTCAAAGATATTGGATGAAGAAACCCTGAAAGCAAATATGAAGCAGAGGCAAGTGAAGTGAAAGACAGAAAGGATTCACCTCCGCAGAACTGTGTATTTATTTCGTTAACATTCCATTTATTATTTTTATGTAGATAATGGGCACTCAGAGAAGAAAACTGTGGCTTTATGGCAGCAGAATTCAGATTTTTTTGTGTTTTGTTGCATTAAAATATTGTATCCTACTCTTTATGATACAAGACCTCAGGGCAAGGTAAAGGCAAAAAACAGTGTCAGATTTAAAGGCAATTTAAAATCATGTACACAGCATCAGAATTAGCCAGGCCATGCTCACTAGACTTTGGTGAAGAGCCAGGGTACAAGATCATGCAAAATAAGGCCAACGTCAGAGCCAATCCAGCTTCAAGGGGGAAGAAATTTCACTATCACAGTGCTACAGAGTTTATTTTATTTATTTATTCAAAATATTTGTACCCTGTCTTCCTCTTTAAGTCAGCAACATTAGAATGACAATATTCAAAAGCTAAAAACAGTAAATATACAAATATTAAAAATTTAATAAGTATTATATTAAAACAGTAAATAACATAAATACAAAAACACATTTAAAAGCAACAGAGCACAACAATCCAATTTGAAAAACCTGTCTCAGGAAAAGCCTGCCTGAAGAGAAAGGTCTTTGCCTGCTTGCGAAAGGACAGCAAAGATGGACCAGCCTGGCTTCCTGTGGGAGGGCGTTCCAGAGTCTGGGAGCAGCCACAGAGAAGGTGCTCTCCTGTATCCCCACCAAGTGCACTTATGAGGGTGGTGGGACTGAGAGAAAGGCCTCCCCTGATCATCTTAATTCCTAGGCAGGCTCATAAGGGGAGATGTGGTCTTTTAGATAGCTTAGACCCATGCTGTTTAGGGTTTTATAGGTTAAGACCATCACGTTGAATTGTGCCTGGAAATGGATTGGCAGCCAGTGGAGCTGCTGTAATGGGTGGGGTGAGGTGAGTGTTACATGATCTCTGTAACCAGTCCCAGTCAGCAATCTGGCTGCTGCATTTTGGGCCCTCTGGAGTTTCCGAACACTTTCCAGAGGCAGCCCCACGTAGAGCGTGTTATAGTAATCCAGCTGGATGTAACTAGGGCATGTGTCACCATGACTCAATCAGACCCCTCAAGAAACAGCTGCAGCTGGCACACTAGTTTTAACGGTGCAAATGAGCTCCTGGTCACTGGCAAAACCTGGACACCCAGGCTCAGAGATGAATCCAGAAGCACCCCCAAGCTGTGAACCTGTGTTTTCAGAGGGAGTGTAACCTCATTCAGCACAGGCTGGATCCCTATTCCTTGATCTGCCTTTTGACTGACCAGGAGCACCTCTGTCTTGTCTGGATTAAGTTTCAGTTTATTCACCCTCATTCAATCCATTACTGACACCAGACACTGATCTAGAGCTGAGACAGCTTCCTCGGGTTTAGATGGAAAGGAGATATAGAGTTGGGTGTCAACCATATACTATTGGCACCAAACTTGTGGACTTCTCCCAGCGGTTTCATGCAGATGATAAATAGGGTAGGGGACAAAACAGAACCCTGAGGGACACCACAGGCCAATGGCCAGGGTGTTGAACAGGAGTCCCCCAGCACCACCCTCTGGGTCCTTTTGTCCAGGAAGGTCTGGAGCTAATTTAAAACAGTGCCTCCTAGTCCCATCACAGAGAGATGGCCCAGAAGGATACCATGGTTGATGGTATACAAAGCCACAGAGGTCTAGCAGAACCATGAGGGACACATTCCTCCTGTCCAGTTCCTAGTGTAGGTCATCCACCAAGGTGACCAAAGCAGTCTCCATCCCATAACCAGACCTGAAGCCAGATTGAAATGGATCTAGATAATCCGTCTCATGCAAGAACCCCTGGGTCTACATTCTCTTCCTGGGTGGTTGGCATGTAATAAACCATTGGCCATTCGAAAGAGCTCTGCTGGCCAACTCCTTGCAGATGCAATGGTGGCAGAAAAGAATGATTTCTTTGCCACCACTACTGCCATGGAGTAGGCCTTCCAATTCACTCTTGCCCATGTTCAGTTGGATTCACTCAGAGTTTTCTGCCATCATTGCTCTAGTCTCCATCCCTCTTGTTTCACCACAACCAGTGGGAGAAGGCACTCTGCCAGATATCGAGGTAAACCAAGGAACCAGTATGTCTCTATTTCATGGGAGGGGATGCTTAGAAGTGATTGTGTCAACATCCCTGGCCATTTCCTCATCAAATGGGGCTTCAACAGAATTGCCTGCAAAGGTGACAGGAAAATCCCCAAAAGCCATCGGGAAACCATTTGAATTCATCAGTCTCCTGAGGCGAAATATTTTAAATCGGTCTCCCACCCCTACAGAGGCTCTGATTCCAGTGAATCTAAATGCCACCAGATGATGTTCTGTCCATGACAGTGGAACTACAGAGAGTTCCTCCACACCCAGATCACCAACATCTACTTGAGTGCAGAAAACCAGGTTTAAAGTGTGCTCTGCAGCTTGAGTGGGGGCAAATACTATGGGACAGACCCATGGTTGTAATGGAGGACATGAAGTCATGAGCCACTCCCAACAAAGCTGCCTTGTCATGGATATTGAAGTCCCCCAGCACAACAAGCTGAGGTGACTCCAACATCACAGCTGAGACCAGGGCAATGAGCTCAGGTAGGGATACTGTTGAGCAGCATAGTGGGCGGTACACTAACAGAATCCCTATTCTGTCCACGACTCCCACTTTCAAATAGACACATTCAAACCCAGAAAACTGGGGGAAGTGGCACCTGGGGACAGGGATAGTATCACAGTAGACCGCTGCAACTCCACCTCCCAGGCCCCCAGGTCTTGCTTCTTGCTGCACAGAGAAACCTGGTGGACAAAGCTGGGTGAGATTAACACTCCCAGCCTCATCCAACCAAGTCTCTGTAATGCAAGCCAGATCAACCTGCTCATCCACGATCAAGACCTGGATGGCTGCTGTTTTTCCATCTACCAATCTGATATTTAGCAGCAGCATTTTCAACCCAGGGTTGAAAATTTAAAGCTATTTAAATTGGGGAACAGCTGAGGGGCAACCAATACTCTTTCCCCCTTGTCTCTCACATTATGCTGTGGCTGACATCCCCCACCATATCAGTAACAAAGGTTTTCCTCTACATCTTCACATAATGTATTGCTCCATCTAGGGCAGTGATCGCGAACCTATGGCACGCGTGCCACAGCTGGCATGCGGAGCCCTTTCTGCTGGCACGCAAGCCATAAGTCGCCGGATCGCTACTTCGCCCCCCGTGCAGCCAAACCTGCTGGCGCTTTGGCAGGTGGATCCGGAGCAGCTGGTGCTGCCAGCGGATCCGGAGTGGGGTCTCAAGGCACCTCCGTGCTGGGATTCCCCCTTCTGCTGCCACTTCCAGTTCCACCACTGCCACTTCTGGTGCCGCCGCCGCCACCGCGGCACTCCGCCCGCTGTTTTTTTTTGTGTGTGTGTTTTTCCCAGTTTGGGCACACGAGCCCTAAAAGGTTCACCACCACTGATCTAGGGGAACAAGGTATCTTTCAAGCAGTCACTAATTTCTTTGCAGCTGTCTGATCACACCCAGGATTGTCTTCTATAATCCAGGGAATCTGGTCTGTCTCTATCAAAGTGTGCAGTGCTTTTGATAGTGTTGTTTGAGTTTAAGAACTCCAAATGTAAAGCAGTGCAGAGACAAAAATGAAAACACAAGACTCAGGTGTGTTCCCTTCACCACCAGAACTGTATTTACAAAAATATACATACATATATACACCTCTTCAGAATCGGCAGTGCAGAAAATAGCAATCACAGTCCAGTCCAGTCCAGTACTCCAAAATGCTGACAAAGTGACATGCTGCTTCTCCATGAATAACCCAACAACATAGGTTTGTTAACTGCCTACCTATATACTTGTGTATGATGCAACACTTACTCAGCGAATTGAGCATTGCACATGTGCAGGCATGTCACCTGTTCTGGCTAGATGCCAACTAGAATGACTCAGTGTTTCTTCCTCTGCTTAGTCATTCTCCCATAATTCAGAATGAGAATTCCATATTTTTCTATCATATATCAACAGTCTCTGACTTTCAGACACAGAGTAACTGAACATTCAGAACAGAGACTCCATATGGGCTTTACTAGACAATCCCGTCAGTACTTCATTAAAGTCTGCCAGTTTGTTCTATCACAAGTTTTCCACAATCTAGATTTTGCAAATTAGCCTGCTTTTCAGTTTGTGATTGGGAATCGGGAGATAGCACAAGCTTCTTTGCATGTCTGATTTCTCAAGCACTTTCCTTTGAAGGATTTGCATGCCTGGAGGAAAGATATGAGAGCACATTTGTGATCTGACCATTAGTAGTTAGATGGCTTCCAAGTCACATCTGTTACTGAATACTGATATTGAAATCCAGTAGCACATACAGTGCCACAGATTCTCTATCCCAGCTCTAATCTCAAAAACCACTTTGGGCCAGACTGGATTCTTTCAACCAGTCTGCAAAGCCCACCTTCATCGGAATTGGAACAATATATCCCCCTTTTTCTGCATGCTATGCAGAAGTGATCTTAAAAGTGCTAATGTGATGAATTATCAGATGGACAGATGAACAAATGCAAATGAATAATTAAGACTCTAAAACAGTAAATGCATTTATGTGCCAATTTTTTATAATTTCTGTTGTTGTTTTTCATTGTAAAAGAATGAATACCCTGTCATCAAAATGTCTTCTTTGTTATGGCATTCATCTGTTTTTAGAGAGATTCCTTCTTCTTAAAAAAAAAAAAAAGGCCTCATGTCCCATGGCATGGAATGAAGAAGTAGTGTTGTCAATTGTCATAACTTTCTTCATAAATAATTGTTTAGAGAGAAGCAAGATTTCTACAATGATGCCTAGAATCACTTTCCTTCCTTTTGTGTCTTTAAAAGCCATGCAGAGAGAAGTTGCGGGAGGGGGAGAAATTTTCCTGCTGGCAGGAGAAATGGCTGTGAAATCCCAAAAGGATTAAAGGCTTCCCAAAAGGATTAAAGGCTGGGCTCTAATGAATGTTGCCATCAGGGAAAGAGAACTGTCTTGAAGGAGACAAATGCCATTTGGATTTGACAGGATTGAAGGGAAATTGACAGAATTCATTTTGCTGATGGATAATTTCAAGATATTAGGGGAAGGAAACACATTTCTCCATGAGAACAATGCTCACTGTTTTGCATTCTGGAATTGGATTCGTGTGAGCCATTACTGTTTTGCATCAGAAGGGCTTTGCAAAAGTTCAGAGAACATCAGGAATAAGTGCACCAGCTTAGCTTGGGAGGCCAATTCTGAGAGGTAGATAGGAAAACTGCTGGATAGCTCAGTGGTTTATATATCTGGCTGCAGAGCCAGAGGTTGGGAGCTCATTTCCCCACTGTGCCTCCTTGACAGAGGCTGGACTTAATGAGTAAGGTCTAGAGATGGGGGTATTCATATTCGTATACGAATATCCCCGCACAGGTGGAAATAACGAGGGTCCAACCCCATGGGGCTGGACTATCCACTCACGATTTCACCACTGCCTCCAGCTCCGCAGAGGCTTCCTATCGCGCTGTTCTCTGCAATGGATTAGCCGCTCTCCGACCTAGGAGAGAGGCTTGTCATCCCACCTCCTGCCAGGACTGGGTAATCGATTGCAGACAACGGCGTGATAGGAAGCCTCCACAGAGCCGGCAGCAACGGCGAAATTGTGAGTCAACAGTCCGGCCCCATGGGGCCAGACCCTCATTATTTCCACCTGTGCGGGGATATTCGTATTCATATACGAATACAAATGCCCCCATCTCTAGTAAGGTCTCTTCAACAACAACCACCTTAGAATTGCAGAGCTGGAAGGGACCCTATGGATCATCAAGTCCAGCCCCTGTCAAGTAGGCACAGTGGGGAATCAAACTCCCAACTTCTAGCTTCATAGCTAGAAACCTAAACCACTGAGCTATTCAACAGCTCTGCAGTTCTAAGATGATGATTTCTCTACTTGAACAGGCTTTGTGCCTAGTTTAGAGGACTAGAAAATTAAGTTGGGATGTTTGCATCAAGGCATGTCTCCCCACATCTCAGCTGTTTTTCTCCGGTGTTGGAGTTCTGCCCCATTTGCAGAGAGTTCCATCAATTTCATCCATTGGAAGTGGCACAATGGGCCACCTAAAATATTATCCCCAGTTTTACAAGCGGAAAGAATCTGCTGTTTCTTTGTACCTCTGTGCTGTCCAGTCTCAGATACCTCTGTGTTTTGTGAAAGCTTTAGATGCTGCCAGTTTTACATTTTCAAAAATGGGACCCACATCTTCTTCTTCATCCTAGGAGGCACTGCTAAGTATCATGTGATACCTATAAAACTACCAGTAACTCATTGAATCTGTCTCCATACTCAAATCCCATAGAGCAGTTGAATGTGATTATCCATGGTGTGTCCCCTTTCTGTGCCCCACCCTCCATCAACTTGTTGATCTGAAAGTTTGCCATCCTATTCTTGCACTCTTCACCCTGGGTTTATGGAACCTCTACCCCATCCCCAGACACCAGTGTGTCAACGTAGGTGGGTCACATGGCTTGACTTGCCTCTGCCTGTTGGGATGCAAAGCACCTTTCCCTCCCTTCCAGTGAGACTCTTAGCATCACTTGGCTGTATGCATGCATACATATGTGTTGCTCAACAAAAGCCAAAAACAAATGGAAGTGTTCTGTTTTTTGTTATCTAAAAGATAAAAATGAAGGAGCCAAGGGAGGGAGTTTCTAATGATTTCCTCTTTCACCTTTTGTTTTCTGCCCCCTTCACCTAGAGCTTCAGTGTAATATCTGGTTAGCAAGCAATCCATTTATTTGCTTGCCAGGGCACATGATAATTGCATCAAAACATTTTCCGTACATCTAGCCACCTCACACCAGCTGTCGTTCTTTCTCTGTAGGACTTTATTTTTAAATAAGAACAATAAAGAGATGACAAACCTCTATGGGCAATGACCCACACCAAGAATGAGACATTGGGCAGGACAAATGATGGCATCTAGGCCAACTAATAAATGGCATTAACAAGTAATAAATGGCATCCAGGTTCGTGAAAATTGCAGTTCGCCTTTATGTGGACTCATTCTTATTTTAGCATCTATTCAGATACAGGGAGGATGAGTATTCAGTCTGCTTGTATTTGTTCAACTGACAGATTTTCTCATCCCTATTATTAGGGAGAGATGCATATATTTAGGAAAGATGTGTATAAAGATCAATAGATAAATGTATTTGGAGAATATTGCAGGCATGAAATGGAGTGGATTCATGACTGAATCCATGACGTAACTAGGAACAACGGAGGTTTGTATGATAATATTGAAAAGGCCACAGGTTTCTCACTCTTTCTTTTCATGTAATTTACACTTTTCTCGTGGGCAAAGTGGTAAAAGAGACTCGTCAATGTTGCATTTTATCAGTGGTTATGATCTTGATTATTCTCCAGTGCATGGACTGAGTAGATGAAATTAAAATTTGACGTTGGGGCTCAGTCATGCCACAACCTGAGTTCTGCATCCATTTTTCCAGCCACTCTTGATGTTTATATAATTATCCCAATGATTTATAATGCAATGGGGATGTTTGTTATACTACATAAGGTCACCAAAAACGTGACTGTATTTATATCAAAGGGAAATACACAGAATGTCCTTCTTATGTTTATACAGGTGTAGATTAACAGTAACTGCACTATCAAAATCATGTCAATACTTATCTTATGTGCAGAGTGGGAAAAGAGGATCAACAATATTGCATTTTATCAGTCACTGTGATCTTAGTTATCCCTCCGCCCTGCATTATTTCCATCACAGTTCAGTAAAGCAATTACCTCATCATGTTCAAGAAACACCACCTAATATACCATTTTTCCATAGCAATGCCACCAGTATTCCTGTTTTCTGGCTCAGAAGTAAGAATTGAGGCAGGCATGTGAAATTCTCTTCAATACAATGTGAGTAGTTTCACTCTGAAACTTTTTATTTTGTTTGCTTTGAAATTCAGGCTAGACAGGAGCTAAAGGTCTCTCTGCTGTTGATCAGGCTCTAAACTGCCTATCCCACCACCTCTGTCTGTCTTAGAGAGGAAAGTGGCTAGTCTCTTGTCACTACTTGACAGCTGGCAAATTGTTATGTTTGCTTTCCAGTCACACGAAGTGCTGAAAATATAGTTTTTGGTGATTGTAAATGACAGGGGAAAGTGAAAAACAAAAAGGAATATGAATAAATTAAGCAAATATGACTTTAACAAGAAACAACATTGTTCTCAACAATGGAGGCAAATGCAATTATGAAGCAAAAATCATCATTATCTCTTATCATCAACAGCCAATCTAACCTAATCCAGTTTTCTCATCTCAGCTCTAGATGGTACAGTTTGTGAACAATATGAATCATCTGATGACTGAACATTTTCATATAGCTAAGCAGTACATATGGAGAGCCCTAGCTGTGTGCTAGAAAGACCACTGTTAACATTATTCACAACTACTAATTGATATTGATATTTGTGGTTGGGACTGGTGGACCCAGCAGTCTTTTTGTGATAAAGCTAAAGCTTGCCATCCATCATCCACCATAGAGGAGGGTATTTGTTTGGTTCTTGTCTCTTCAAAGTACACCTTCACACAGTTCTATATTAATAAAGGCAGCTAACCATGCAGTGTAGGGATACTGGTGGGATTCACATAATTAATGTCTGTAATGTGAAAGTTTAAGGTTCATTAGGTTTAGAACTCAAACAGGTTTTCAATCAAGCATGTTATAGTAAATCATTAAAAATGAAACACAATTTGTAAAATAATATTTGTAGTAATATTTGGTTGCATGTTGCCTTAGGGCAGACTGGACATGTCAAGAAGGCATTTTACCTCTTTGACGATTTATCAGATTTAAACTCCTGGACAGTAAGTTGGAGCAGATCCTTCTTGCCAGGGGGATGATTCTACTCAAGGAACAAATTACAAGGAACAGTGAAATATTACATCCTACATTAGCTACAGAGGCATGGCTTTTGGAATGTAAAAACCGTGGAACATCTTTGCTATTGCTAACATGCTGCTTGCATTATTCATAAAATTATGAGTGGTATAGTGAAAGTAGTCAAAGCAATTTTTTCACATCCTTTCCCATGATACTTAGGATCGTCTAGTGAAATCAACTGGCAGTAGATTCAGGTTGGACAAAATAAAGAATTTCTCTGAACAACATACATGTAAACCAGGGGTGGGCAATTAATTTCTATAGGGGGCCACATGAAAAATCTGAACTGTGTTCGGGGGCCGAACCAACTTTACTTATAACATCACTGTTTCATTTTATTTTTAAGTAAAGTTGGTTCGGCCCCCGAACACAGTTTTTTATTTTAAACAAGTTTAAAATAAAAACAATCATAACATCACTGTTTCATTTTATTTTTGATTGTTTTTATTTTAAACTTGTTAATCTTCACAAATACTAAAGAGGTTTTTTGCGGTATGTTAAAGATAAGCAACTGATCAACTTTAGACAAAAAGCTATAAATGGTTTTGATGTCCGGCGGGCCGGACAGGAGCGGCTCGCGGGCCGTATGTGGCCCTCGGGCCGCACTTTGCCCAGGTCTGATGTAAACTGTGGAATTCACATCTTTAAATGTATCCAGAGCCTTTTAGATGGTTTAAAGGGTATTCTGCACATTTTAAAATAACAGAGCCCTAATTAGACATTAGCTGGCTCAATAGCTCAGTGAGTTAGGTATCTGACTGCAAAGCCAGAGCTTCAGAGTTTAATTCCCCACTGTGCCTCCTGCGAGTGGAGCCAGCCTGTTTGGCCTTGGGCAAGCTGCACCATTCCAGAGCATCCCCAGAAGAAGGGAATAGAAATTCACTTCTGACTACCCTCTGACACCCTGAAAGGGCTTGCCATATGTCAGAACTGACTTGATGGCACATGATTATTATTTGTTATTATTATTTAGTCATTACTTCCTGTTGTATTCACTTTTTTCCATCCCATCACTCTTGTTACTTTCTTCTCATGAAGAGTGATAACTCCTGCTCTTGTGTAGGATCTACAAGAGCCACAGTTGCCTACACATGAGCAAGAGTTTCTCCTCTACAGACATGTCAGACATGAAGAAAGTGACTGACTACAAAGAGGGATTGGTTGCACTTCTCCAGGCATGTTGGTTATAACTTAGGACTAACAACTGAACAGAGCTTAGGTTTGTCAATGAACAGCTGTAGAGGGTGTAGCAGAACCACCTTCAGGAGCTTATGTTCCCTGCAAGTGTTTTGTTACAGCAGAAGAGATAGATGAGAGTGAATAATCTAGCTTACCCAAGGGTTGATGAATTTGTACTACATAGCGTAGCCCATGATGGAGGTAATGGGAGTGCTGGCGGCCACATGTTTTCCAAATCTGATTTAGTGAATATGAAAACTGATATAGTTTTTCTCAGGAACTTGTCAGGAACCTCTCATGATTCAAAAATTTGGAAACAGAAGGTGAAGAGGAACCAGCTGGTTCAGGAAAACCAGCACTCCAGCAGCAAGGGCTGGAGCAGGAGATGCTGACCCAGGCTCCTGAAAATGAATTGAAGTCGTAACCTTTCAGCTAGTCCCTTGAGCTCTTCCCAAATTGAAGAGATTTCCTTGAAGAATTGCTCTCACTTAAAAAACGTAGATCACGGTTAATTAGAGATGGGCCCGAATCGGAAAAACAGTTATTCATTTCAATTCATGATTCATCAAGGCTGACAAATCATGAATAATAAATTTATTATTTTTTCTGATGAATCAACAAATCGATTTGTTGATTTGTTTTTACCCTTAAAACCCTATGAAAGAGGCTCTCAGGCACCCAGTGATGGCAACATTACAGAGAAGCTTCCCCTGCCTCTCCTCTACAAGCTCTGCAACTTTGGTGAAAATTGGATTTCAGATGTCTGAGTTATGAAAGAGGGTCCCCCCAGAAAAGTCCCCGCCAGGCACCTAGAGAAAACCAAAATCACAGAGAGGCTTCCCCTGTTTCTCCTCTACAATCTCTCCAAGTTTGGTGAAGAGTAGGTTTTAGACATCTGAGTTATACACCCACAAAGTGGGTCCCCCCAGGAAAGTGCCCTTTAGCAGCAAGCTTGGAGGAATCCACTCTTCACCAAACTTGGAGGGATTGTAGAAGAGAGTCAGGGGAAGATTTTCTGTGATTTTGGTGTCTCTAGGTGCCTGGGCACCTAAAATTTTATGGCCCAATGAAGCCACAAATAAAAAATCACTACCATTCATATTTGTCAGAGAGCATCAATTCGGATGAATACGAATCAATGAATTAGCGATTTTTGATTAATTTTGCAATGAACAGCTGTTTTTAATACATGCCCATCTCTATTGTCAATATACGTTTGGCATGTAGATATGTTTAGACCAGGACTGATTGCAATGCAACAGAGCACTAAAGTCCCAGGCCAGAGAAAGAGACCTTTTAAGCCTCATCAGTCTCCAGGAAGCGGCTCTAAGGATTTGACTGGGAAAAAACAAAAGTTCCAAGGAACCAGATTGGTGCTGGTTCATCACAAGGAGGACTGAACCTTACTAGGATCCACATGTACACGACATTGAACTGAAGAAGACACATCGTGAAAATCACTTCTCCAGGCTTCTCAAAATCAACTTCCTAGCTGTAGTTTTACCTTTGAATTGTTTTGCATTTTTCTACTCCATTTTAAAAAGCAATTACAGTATTAATTGAAAATTTCCAGCTGGGAGCCTCTGACATGGAAATGCACTCTCCGTAAGAAATGTAGTAACACTTAGCTCTGCTCCTGCCCTCCCCAATCTACTTAGAGCTATCTAGAGTCCTGCAGTTTTCTTTTATTTCTCCTCAGTATTTGCCTGATGCAGTGGACAGAGTGCTGAACTGGGACTCAAAAGACCCAGATTCAAAAGTCCACTGGGTCCACAACTCACTGCGGGGAGGGTAGCTCTTCTTAAATATCTCACATAGCTTGAAAAACCTATGAGAGTCACCATAAGTCAGTCATTAGCGATGAGCATGAAGCCCAAAACAAACCAAGAAATTCATGAACTATCGTGAATTCATTGCTTCAGATCAGTTTTGGTTTGTCCAAACTGGAGATCCCGAACTTTCCTGAAGCAACAAATTTTGGGGTGCTTTATGAACCTCCTGATGTGTTGCCCCACACAGCCTCCCTTGCCCCCTTTCCCACTCTCCTTTCCCACTGCCCCATCGCCTCCCTACATTGTCCTCATCCACCACCACCACTGCCACCACCACTGCCTTTGCAAACAGCAGCCGGCTTCCATCCCAGCAGCCTAGCCTGCCCTATCTTCCTGTGGCCCACCAATCACCTCATCAGCAGACAGGGCAGGCTACACTGCCGGAAGAGAAGCTGATCGTTGTTTGCAAAGGCAGAGGCAGCAGTGGCAGATGAGAACCTGATGGACAAAGCTGGGTGAGATTAACACTCCCAGCTTCATCCAACCAAGTCCCTGTAATGCAAGCCAGATCAACCTGCTCATCCACGATCAAGACCTGGATGGCTGCTGTTTTTCCATCTACCAATCTGATATTTAGCAGCAGCATTTTCAACCCAGGGGGGCTGCCACCAAGGCTATCCAAGCTATTTAAATTGGGGAACAACTGAGGGGCAACCAATACTTTTTCCCCCTTGTCTCTCACATTATGCTGTGGCTGACATCCCCCACCATATCAGTAACAAAGCATTTTCACATAATGTATTACTCCCTCTAGGGGAACAAGGTATCTTTCAAGCAGTCACTAATTTCTTTCTCTTCTGTGAATCTATCCAAGTCCCTTTCTAACACAGTCAAGTTATTGTCATTGCCACATTCTTTGGAAATGAACGCTGTTGTCTTACTTTGAACTGAGAGATAGAGGATGTGATCACACAGAGAAATGGTTTGCAATTTGGACCACTTGTGGAAGTGTCTGGTGTGATCTATTTCCCAGCAATCACACAACATGCAGGGAAATGTGCTCCAGCCCTGCACTGATCCATGTTCAAGCTGGATCTTTTTGGTCCAGTTGTAGGGCTTATACTTTTTGGGAGTGATTTCCTGACAAGCAGAAGGGCTGCTTTAAGGGACATCACTGCTGTTAAAGCTACTCTGCTTGATTCCACTTCAAAAACCTTGGTGCTGAAAATGATACAAATCACCAGTGTAACTGCACCCTAAGTTGCTGTTAGAGTAGATCCATTTTAATCCAAGGAACTGATGGAGCAGTTGATTCAACACATCCCCATTGATTCAATGGACCTAGTCCAGTGCAATTTACTTTGCTACACAACAGGATTTTGACCATTGATTGTACAAAACTAAGGGGATTGTTCCTTAGGGAAAGGTTTGAAAGATTATAGCTTTGAATTTGTTTCTTTGCATCTTCCTTCCAATGGCCTCTCTGCTTGCTGTACTACCATGGTTTGCTTTTTCAGAAGAAAGGATTTTGTGCAAAATTCTTCCATGAAGAAATGAGATTCCCCATCTTCCAGGAAGAACTCTCTGCCTCTCTTGGCAGGAGATGAGGAATCTCACTTAACTCTCAAATTCCTCATTTTGATGGGTTCAAACAGTCAAAATTGACAAGGGCAAAGACTTTTCCAACATTCCTGTTGAGAAACTTTGGCACTTTATATTGTTGCTTAAAGTGATTAGGATAATTTTTCTAGACTGTTAAAGAAACATCCTGGCTGGTCATTATCTCCTGTCCCCAGTGAGGGCCATAAAAGTTTTGCCAAGGGCAGAAGGGTCTTTAACAACTCTGGCTCTATTGCTACCTATAACATAGCTGTGACACTGTGGAGCAGGGACCCAATTTCAAACAAAGCACATGGCAGGTGGTGTGTTCAATGAACAAAAACACTAAGTTTCTTAGGCAGACACAGTGTCTTCAGATTCTGGACATTATTCTACACTCATTGCAGACAGATTCTACTCCCTGCCTCCCTCCTCAAAAAAGACTTTACTCTTATTACTTGAGATTGCAGTGCATTTCTCCTATTGTGAGCCCTTGGTGCTTTCTTCAGCTAATTATGTCTCAGATTTTGTTAATTCTCTAACAGTAGAATATTTTCTAAGCAGTGCATATAATGAACATACTGCTACAAAGGTGGCTCAAATGGGCTCATTATCCTTTCTGACTGTTAAAATGTGATAACTCTATGTTTATACAAGATTTTTCACTGTTAGGTAAAGGTAAAGGTTCCCCTTGACATTTAGTCCAGTCGTGTCCGACTCTAGGGCGCGGTGCTCATCCCCGTCTCCAAGCCATAGAGCCAGCGACTAGACACGGAACGCCATTACCTTCCCACCGAGGTGGTACCTATTTATCTACTTGCATTTTTACATGCTTTCGAACTGCTAGGTTGGCAGGAGCTGGGACAAGTGACGGGAGCTCACTCCGTCGCGTGGATTCAATCTTACGACTGCTGGTCTTCTGACCTTGCAGCACAGAGGCTTCTGCGGTTTAACCCGCAGCGCCACCACATCCCCTTTTTCACTGTTACTAAATTGTAAATTGCCCTAAAAGTTATGGCACCTAAGGTATTTTTTTGGTATTAATTTGTTCCTTATAATAGGGATCTTTTAAAACTCTTAGTATAGGAATTGGTATAGATTTAACTGTATTCCAAGATGCACCCTTTTGTGTAGGTGTTATGAATTGTTATTGTCTTAGAATCATGGAACTGTAAATCTGGAAAGAACCAGAAAAGTCATCAAGTCCAGTCTCATTCCAAGGAAGAAAATCTATAGTTAAGCATCCCCAACAGATGACCATTTAACCTCTGTTTGAAAACTTCCAACAAAGGAGACCCCATCATTTTCCTAGGTCAAACAGCCCTGTCAGAAAGTTCTTCCCAATGTTTAGGTGAAATCTTTCTTATTTATTGAAAACTTAGTATTTCTACTATTACAGTGGTTCTCAGCCTTTGGTAACCCGGGTGTTCTTGAACTGCAACTGTCAGAAGGCTTCACCACTAGCTGTGCTGGCCAGGGTTTCTGGGAACTGCAGTCCAAGAACACCTGGGTAACTCAAGGTTGGGAACTACTGCTCTATTAGATGAATGAATAGCCAACATCCTATCTGGGATTTATGTTGGTGTATCATGTATTAATCAAGGGAACAAAATGCTAGTAATTAATGAAAAGCTGCTCATGCTGCTGCTCCTGGTCATGTACCAAATGTTTTGACTAGCACACAACCAAGAATGTGAGTGGCAACTCATTATTAGCAATAATTGTCCACCATGATTTATGCAGTTACAATTAATATCAACATAATTCCTCAGTAGTATTCTAAACAGTATATTTTAACAAGGTCAGAAGATGTTCTAGGTAAGTTAGATCTGATTGTATAATGTATTAAATCTCATCTCTAAGTTTGACAGGATACCAGATGGTCTGTAAGTCATCTCTTCCTTCACTTATCTACCAAAAGGGGGATGAGGTAGGCACAGTAAAAAATTAGGGAAGAAAACAGAACCACAGACTGCTCCAAGTGGAGATATTTGGACCAGGTACCACTACTGAAGAGCTGCAGACTGGGCTGTTGCTTCAGCAGAGAATGAAGCCAGTTGTGGACCATAACTGGAGTATGATAAACTATCTGATTCAGACCATTGGTCTCCTCTAGCTAGGGATTGTTTGCAATGACTGGCTGCAACATTCCATGGTTTCAAGTATGGTTCTTTCTATTGTCCCAAAACAGGAGGTTCATTTTTTCAAAACTGGAATTCATCACGGTCAGAGAGCAACAGGTGGACCCCTGGAGAACCATTAGGGTGTATGACACATGTCCCTATTTCAAAGGAAACATGTCTGATGCCTCAGGCTTTGGACTCTAAGAAGTATACTTATACTCTGCTAAGGATTCCAAGCCAAGATGTCTTCAGAACCAAGGAAGAATACGGAGTGATCTCTCAGGTTGTGAACATGGACACAGTTTTGGATCCAGGAGATCTTCTCCCACAGCTTGTGAGAGAGTGTTTTATCTCATCTGCGGATGCGTTCTTCAGCCAGGTTTCTCCTCAATATACTTTATCTTATTGTAGCAGGTTTAACAGATTGGAAAAAGGAGCACAAGAATGTACAATCCTTGTCTGAATTTTTAAAAAGACTTCTGTAGGTCAGTGACATGATTGAAGTAGTTATGTATTTTTTAAAAGCATAAATCTCTTAGGAACATGAAGTTAGGCATATTCTTTATATTCTGATCAATCTTTCTGAAAGAAGAATAATTTTGGAATCATTGACTGGCCGTCCACCCACATATTGTGATGTAGGTGTATAAATGACAAAATTTGAATTGTCACTTGCAATGGTGGTAAATGTTATTAATGTGATGGGGATACATAAATTACTGGTAGGTTGTGTATAATGTAATGGGGATACATAAATTATTGTTGGGCTGAACACCTACCTGATGTCATGTTTATGGAGTATGACAAATTGTGTTCTGCTTTCATTATCTTCCACATAAAGAACAGATTCCACCAGGTCAATGGGGGAGTAGAGCAAGTAAGACAAATAGTAATGAAGTCAAAACTTCTTGGAGGGAGAAGAGAATCTGAAGCCAGCTCACACTTCCTTCTTTGAAACAATTGTTCATTCACAAAATGACACCAGGCAGGGGAAAATCCCAGAAGCTTTTTCCATCAGTTTAACCACTTCTCACCCAAACACAAAGCAATTGTCAGGGCTGTTTTTCAACAAGGGTTAATGGTAGTGACAGAAGAGGGGATCCTGTAGACCATCCTGACTGCTGTCATTGGCGTTGTCAGCATTCAGGCTGCCCCTTGCTGTGTAAATCTTGGCACCCTTTTTCCTGCAGGCAATGCAGGCACAATCTTGTGCAGCAATATTGGGCCATTTCCTGGTTTTTTGAAGTGTACAGAAGCACAATATCCCACATTCATAAACTAGAGGGTTTTTTTTAAAAGCCAGGGAGTTCAATTTTAAAAAAAAAACCCTCTGGTTTATGAATGTGGAAATTTCTATACCCGAAATTTAAAAAGCCAGGAAATGGCTGCGAAATATTGTGCCCATGTTGCCAGCAGGAAAAAGGATGCCAAGCTTTACATAGCAAAGGGCAGTTTGAATGTTGACAACACCCATGACAGCAGTCAAGATGGTCTACAGGACACTCTCTTCTGCTCGCTACCATTCACCCTTGTTAAAAAAAGAGCCCTGACAATTGCTTTCTGTTTGAGTGAGAAGTGGTTAAAAATGAGTTTAAATATACATAAGCTACACACAAATTCAATCAGAATTTTTTATCGTATAGAATTACCCAGTCATAGAGGATTCTAGAAGATGAGCATATGATCTGTACTATAGTTACTAGGAGAAGACAGAAGCTAGAACAACTTGGATGTGGCTGTAGTCCCTCTGTGCCAAAATACTTTGAAAGACTGTTTGGACTTAATGAAATGGTGAAACAAAGGTGTGAGTAGGTATAGCATGCAAAATGGAGAAACATACACACCCCTTAACCTGTCAGTTAAACTAATGTTGCTATGCCCACTCCACAGAATGCAGACTGGAAAGCTATGTTCCAATTTCCAAACTCTTTGTTAGAGTTAGGCAAACTGAGGAAGAAAAGTTGTGTTTATAATGTTGGCTTGGCTTTTATAAGAAAAGCCAGAACTCAGACTTTTTCTCCCTTTAAAATTGGTATTTTCCAACTCAGTTTTAGAGCCATGGATGCCTGGATTTTTATTTTTTTTTTTCAAAGGGCTGGAACTAACCATTCTCTTTCAAGGTAAGCAAGTTTGGTCTTTTCAATGTATCTGATGTGTTTTAAATCTGTCCTAGTTTAAGGTTGCTTGCTTCAGCACAGGGGTAAAACAGTGTTACTTTTTGAAAAATTATAACTTAAAAATCACTTGCCCAAACACCCCCAAATATGGCAAAGACCAAGAGCAGACTGTCTGCTATATCTGAGCTAAATGTGGTGCTGATCTGAGGTCCAATTTCAAAGTTATTAGTTTTTGTTTGGAGTACCCCTAAGTTTTGATTGGTTTACAGAATGCTGAATCCAGCTGTCAAACAATATCTATTACTGCACTCTAGTGCAGCAATAATTAAATTCTAAGGACATTCCAGCTGAGAACTGTGGTGAGAACACCACAGACAATGGCTTCCTTGAGTCCATGTGGTCCTATTCCCCTATAGCCTCTCATTCACCCCCACCACAACCAGTCATTCCATTTTTACGTAGGTCAACCGCAAAAAAAATTATATTAGTGGGTAGAGGAATATGTTGCCCTCAATTCATAATCCTGTTTGGACTATAGTAAAATCCTTGCTTGGTTGTCGGTACTGTCCTGGTAGTCTATTCAAGGTATCTTACATAGTCCAATGGACAAAGAAAAAAAGCTTTGCAATCCCTGTACACAATCCAAAGGACGGTGATACCTTTATTAGACCACTAAAATCTCAGGAACAGAAGTGGGTTGGGAGCAAAGGAATCTGCCTGTGAGTGGGCCACTCTGGCTTTCCTGGCAGAGTGGCTCTGGTCTCCCTGGCAGACTTCATGGAGACCCTGGTGTCAGGGTGGCCTGAGGGTGCAGAGAGTGTGACCAAGAATGTCCCAGGTGGGAGGAAGGAAGGCAGAGGCAGATGAACTGCACCTGGGCACGTGAGTGGAGGCTGGGCCAAGCTGGCAGGACTCTGCCTTAAAGAAGATGGAGCAGGAAGAGGCACTCATCAACCTTGACAGAGTCAGAAGTAGAGGAATTGGCAGAGGAACTGGTCCCCATATTCTTCACCCTTGGGGAGAGCTGTCCATTGATGGTTGGAACCCCTGGACTGGAAAATGAGTCCAGTTTCAGCCTGCTGAGGGATGAGGACATGGGGGAGGTGTGCTTCTCTTCAGCCTGTTGTAACACCAACCCCCTGGAGACCAAGGAGATCCACTTTGCACCCAGGCCCCTCTCTGAACCAAAGAAGGCAGTGGTGGACAAAATGCTAAAAGGAGCATCTTTGGCGAAGCCACAAGAGGCAAGATGGACCTGGGGACATGGGATCCTGTAACAGCTCAACTATACTGGCCCTAAAGAGTGTCAGTTGTCTGGGGTCAATATTGAAATCTGTGGACTGTACCAGCCCAATACTGAGAACTCAGGATTGTACAAGAACTGGACATTGTCAGGGGGCTAGTGGAATTTACTCAGCTTTCCAGGGACAGTCAGGATGGGGTGCACTAAGTGCCCAAGCAATCCTTGAACCCCATTCCTCTGCCTTAATAGAATTCAGTTCAAGAAGTAAGGTGAACCTTGACTTCCAGAAGATGGGTTAAATGAGCTTCTGTTTTTATGTTATCCAGTGCACTCACATGAGAACGGAACCAATTTAGTTAAAACAAACAGACTGTAGTAACTCTTTCTCCCAACCATCTAGACATGTGCTCATTGTGTACTTTGAAGTATCAAAGGCATTCAGCAGCGAGGGTTTCTGAAGCTCATGGGTTTTGCTGACAGACATCCTTTGTGTGTTGAGCAGGTATCATAAAGAGCTGCAGAAGGATGCTAGCACAGTACTTGACATGCTGAATATGAAAGCTATTGAAGACAGCCTAAAATCAGATCTAAAATCAATGCTCTTACAGAGAAATCTGTATTGAATGGGCAGGAGGGGGGCTGTACATGAGAGCCCTGAAATGAACAAGAGGAAAAAGATTTACTTTCCTTATGAAGAGGCCATGGAGGTGTAAAGAGGACCACATTTTCATGACTGAGTCCTGAGATCTGGAGGCTATTTTCATTGATGTGACTAAGTGTCCCTTTCAGTTTCAGCATCACTTTTTAAAATGAATTCTGAAAGTTCATGGCAAACTGAATTTGCCAAGATTAAGCAGTTCTAATTGCAGCCCCAGTAATAATCAACTAGAATGTGACTGAGAAGATGGAACTAGGAAATGTAAAGAGAACAAGAGAAATGTTTGAACGCAGCTGTCAATCAAACAGCAATAATTAACAGAGGGCTTTCCATTTTTATTCATTCCCTAAGTGATGAAAAATGATGCTATCAGATGTCTTGTCAAAATACTCACTTCACCATTGAAGAGGAGGAGTACCATTTGGCCAAGAAATAACATTTCAGTCAAAGTTGTCGTTTTAAAAGTGGTAACTCTTCAATGGCTGTTGTGTGTGGAAGAAAGGACTCTGTAGTCACAGAAAGTAAAACTTTACTCCACACTATTTCTTAGGTTACATGTTTACACAGAGCTTTAAGCCTAGGATGAAAATGAGTTTGCTAGAAATAGGGAAATTGGAATATTAATCCATTGCCATTAATGTTCAGGTAAAAGGAAAAGTAACCCTAAACTGTTGAATGTGCCGTATTAATTCACTCCTTAGATTGTTCGTTTTTAAAATGACTGTGGGGTTCACTGTTGAACCCTAATAGCACTTTCAAAAGTGCTCAGAGCCTAGTCACCATGCATGTGGGGGGGAAATTATCAATGGACACAAATCAAGTTAATTCTTTCCATCCAACCTAGGCACACTGCAGCAGACCTCTAAAAACAAGGAGGAGGTGGGATGTGACACTGGGACACTGCTATCAATCTTTGTTCAGGCACATGTAGGTGAGTTGAACAAGACCAAGGATCAAAGCAGAGAATCTTTAAATTTCTGGTAAAATACATATTAGAATGGGGGAATTAAAGAGCTCTGACACAGAATGGGGGAGGAATTTGACTTCAGTGCCATCAATTACTGGTCAGTCTCTGGTGTGCAAGCAAAGTTCCCTCTAGTTTCCTTCTTTCCTTCCCCCACACCACCACCACTAGGAGCCATAAAATTTGCTCATATTTACTTAGTATACTCAACTAAAATGTTTATTGAAGAGGGGAGAAATAGTTCCAGTTATTAGCTTTGCTGCTCTAATGGCTACAGTAACTGATTGTCGCCTTGTGTGTCATGTTTGCTAGTCGACCCATCTTGAACCCATGCATGAGCAGTAGACAGAAAGAAAGAAAGAAAGTAAGTAAGTTCAAATGCTGCAAAAATAAAAGCCAGCAGGAGGCATTAGAAAGAGGTGGGGTGGAAGGAGATAGCTCAGGCCCTGTTTCTAAAACTACTGTAATATTCCACTCAAATCCTGCATGGTGCTACAATTTTCACACACAAAGGCACTCAGTCAATTGGACTGAAATCTGCAGCTGCCTACGAGTGAAGAAGAAAAAATGAAAATCACTCTGAAAATCAGGGTGATACACATGGCAATCTCTCTCTTTTCAATCTATCATGCTTCCCTCACAACATGGCCACCAATCACAGGAATGGGAAATTTTCTTAAGGCCTTCATAACTGGAGTTTTGAAGAAAGCATGGTCTTTTCCTTGATGCTGGCCAATCTTGCTCAGCTTTGATCTTCCCTGGTCTTCTGTTACAACACTACTTTTGTTGGTCATCACCCCTATATAGGTGTGATTTAAACAAGAGGATTTTGGCCAATAACTCATTATCTTCAGTGCAGGCTTTCACAGCATACTGCTATAGGATTTTTCATAGAAGGAAGAGGGAATAAGCACTACCAAAACTCTCAATTCCCTCTCCTTACCAGGCTGTTCCAGGTCACCAGATTCCTAACATTTGCAAGCTCTTTTCAAGAAAGTCACCCCAGCTGAAAACACCTTTTTCCTGGTCCCAATGGACACACTCATTTCAGAATACCATTAAAAATTTAAAAGTCCATTTAGCCAAACAAGAGCATGCTCTGACACAAACCAGAAAAGGCAACTGGGATGATTTCCAAGGACCCTAGCTAAGTGAAGCCATTCCAATTCAAAACTATTCCATCAAGGGAGGTTTACATTTCAGGTCATTTGGCTGGAAAACTAAGCAAGTAAAGATTAACAGGTTGAAATGAGTATTTTGTCTGTAAACCCTGTTTTCATTACACTTTTGCCAACACTTCCTCCTATAATTCACATTTACATTTGCTCTCACTATGTACTGCATTTTTTTTGTTAACAAGATCCTTAATGGCACCAACTGGAAGTAAATATAAACAGTATATATTTAAGCCCTATTCATTCCTTCAATAGAAAGGTTAAGAGATGGGGACAAACTGCCAAAATGGAAGTTCATCTTGGCTGATGAACCATGAATTTACTAATGTTTTACTGATGAATCAGGAATCAGTTCATCAGTTTTACTGATAAATTAGGGATCCGTTTCAGTGCCCCCAACCCCTTCCCACTGCCCCCATCACCTCCCTACCATCTTCTTCTGCATCCTCCACCACCTCCGCCACCACCCTGCTGCCTCCTCTGCCATCTTAGCAGATGGCAGTGACACCTTCCGTTCCAGCAGCCTAGCTCTTCCCTCTCTGGCTACTGGCCCACTGATCAGCTGTTCGGTGGGCGAATAGGTAGAGGGGGAAGGCTAGGCTGCTGAGACAGAAGCCACCATTCCGGCAGCCTAACCTTCTCTCTCTGCCTATGGGGACAAATAAAAAAACAGATAAATATTAATCTCTTCATATTCATTGAGGTCTCCGGAACTGACCAATAAAGTGATAAATATGCAATGAATCAGCGATTTTCTACAAATATCATTATTCAGTTTTTTATTCACTCCCATGTCTTCTATGAGTACAATGAGCAGGCTAGCCCTTCCCTTCTCCATCCTACATCTCACACATTAGCTACATGTGAAGAGGATAGTAAATTTATCTTTCTCTCTTTCTGTGTGTGTGTAATATCCCCATACAATTCCAAATCCTGATTTTTTTAGATTTTCTGATTGCATAGAGAGCACCCACAGAAACTGCTCTTATTTCTTGGTTTTATGTTCCACACGTGAAAGAGAGGAGGAGGAGGGGATAGCCTGCTCTGTTTGGTCACAGGCTACATGAGTGTTACGTGCTATCAAGTAGCATCCAACTTGTGGTGACCCTCACAGAATTTTGAATGCAAGTGAGATATTTAAGGATTGTTTTTGCCAATGATGCTAGCTGGATAGTTCAGTGGTTTAGGTCTCTGGCCACAGAACCAGAGGTTGGGAGTTCAATTCCCCACTGTGCCTCCAGGGTGTAGAGCCAGCCTGTGTAGTCATGGGCAAGCCGCACAGTCCCAGGGTGCCCCCAGAAGAAGGGAATGGTAAACCTCTTCTGAGTATTCTCTACCTGGAAAGCCCTGAAAAGGGTCACCATAAGTCAAAACTGACTTGATGATATACAATTATCATTATTATTTACCAGTGCTGCTAGCTGAGTAGCTGAGTGAGTTAGGTGTCTGGCTGTGGAGCCAATGATTGGGAGTTTGATCCCCCAGTGTGTCTCCCAGAAGAAACAGCCTGTGTAGCATACGGCAAAGTGTATAGTCCCAGAGTGCACATAGAAGAGAGGAATACTAAATGGCTTCTGAGTAGTCTGTACCTAGAAAACTCTGCAAAGGGTCACCATAAGGCTGAATTGAATTGACGTCATGTAATTATCATCATTACCAGTAAGTTTCCATGACCATGGAGAAGTTTGCACCCAGATCGCCAAAATCCAACACTTTATCCACTACATCATGCTGAGTACCTCAAAGATCACAGGACAATCCTTAATTAAATGCCTGGATAGGGGGTTAAAATAGAAGAACTGTGAGCTCAAGAATTTGATTTGAGTAAAATGACTGAGCCAAGCTCACAGCTTTTTGATGCAGAATGTTAATCCTGGTTACCCATTCAGCTGGCAAACCTTCATTTTGTGTGTGCGTGTAAATTAGTTTTGGTTTATCTTCCGATTGTAATAAGAAATATACAACAACCTCAACATAAGAAGCAGCCCCACATACTTCTGCATACATGTTTACATCCACGTATACATGAGGTTTTACGTATACACAAAACTCACACAGCGTTGTAAGTGTTGTACTCTAAACATCTGGAGGGCACCAAGCTGCCTTCCTGCTGTGAAATCTTGCAGACTCACTCTTGCCGTAACTGGTGGGTTCAGATTTGCTTTACACTACAGAAAGATCTCTTCATTAATCACTGTCATGGAAGCCCCTGCATCTATCTCCTATTTGCACAGAGGTTAATTGTATAATTCTTCTTTAGACTTTATTATCAGTGCATAATCTAGACCAACTTTTCTGCACTTTTATACACCTCTACACAGCAAACCTTCTGCTTGCTTTCCATTTTTCTGGTATGATGGGATACACTCTACTTTTTAGGGGGTGGAAAGAGCTTGAAAAAAATCATTCCTTTGAAGTATAATGCAGATTGCTTGGTGATTCTTTGTTTGAAGAAATGGGAGATAAATTCCAAAATGCTGCTTGGAGAGAAGTTTACACACACACACACACAACACACAACACAAGCCACTTTCATACTGCTCAACCTACCTTAAGAAAACTTACCTGGCATGAACAACAGCCATGCCGTGAAACCTTGAGGCTCTAATCTCTTGAAGCACAGCCTGGTGAAGATGAACTATCATCACACACTAGCTATCTATTTGATTTTTTTAGCGGTCCAATAAAGGTATTGCCTACTTCTACATTGGATTTCCTTCCCATAGGCTAACGTGATTTTTGCAGGTGTTTTTGCAGCCAATCAGGACAGCGGGGATGGAGTCATCTTCACAGGCAGAGCAGAAGAAAAAAGTTTTCAGTCCCATCTGCCTGTGGGGTATATGAAAGGCTTCCTGGCCTGGAGCAGTCATTTTGCTTTGGACTTTCTCCTTCCTACCTTCTCTCAGTTTACGTTGGTTTCTTGGCCATGTGTTTTTGGACATTGGGGTTTGTTCTTCTCTTTGTCACAGCTTCGATGGGGACAGTTTTGAAGCATGAGAATGGATTTAGGCAAAGGGGGAAGGGGGAAGGAGGTTCTTGACCCTCCTTGGTGATTTCCCTTAAAGGAGTGGGACATAGAGCCACTGTGCAGAAGTAGACCGGAGGCAGGCAAGGCCACATGGTGGCAAACGTTGACATAGTTAACCCTGGTTTCAATCACTTTGGTTCACCATCAGCTGGCAGGCAGATGAATTGATGCAGATTCCTCCTCTGTGCCGTACAAGGCCTACTGGCAACTGTAACCAATAAAGCTATGGCCCTTTTTACTTCCAATTATCGTTGTGTGTGTGGTTGTTTCTGTGCTCCCAGCCTGTGTTGTCACTTAGCTCGACAACTGAGGTTTCTCTGTTGTTTATATTCCATGGTGGCATCTAGAAGGTAGTGCCTGTTAAAGTTATTTAGTTCTAAAAGACAGCTTACCCCTTTGGGTTTTGTGTAAAATGCCCATCCTTTGTCTTAATAATCCCAATTAAAGACAGAAGTCTTTGATTTCCAATTTGTTTCCTGGAATGAGACTCCCAAGTTGATTTGATCTTTTGTTCTTTCCAGAGGTCTTGCTAACAAAAAAGGGAGAAAGTGTGAAACTGACTAGATGCTGCTGTAAAACTTATTAGCAACAGAGAAGCATGAATGTTGCCTTTTTTACTCATTAATTTAATTTAATTTATTTATTTAAAATATTTTTAGCCTGTCTTTCTCCTTGAAACATAGTTTACATCATTAAAAGACAATATGTGAAGCTAAAACCAGTAAATATACAAATACTAAAAAAGATGAAACAAATACCACACTAAAAATTGGTAAACAAAAGCACACTCAAAGCAGGAAGGTACAACTGTCTGTTTAAAAACCTCATTCAGGCAGCCAATCACTGAGGGAAAGCTTGCCTGAAGAGAAAGATATTTTCTTGCATAGAACTTTCCAGGGATGTTGTGGGGCTACATATGGAACGTGGGCCACACTTGGCCCCCCACCCCCGTTTTCAGCCTTTAAAATGATGCTAACTAATCTGCTTCACAACAGAAACACTTCTTTGAAGTCTGAGTATATAAAGCAGCTTATTTTGGCTACGACACACCATTGATCCATTTATCTCAGGATATTTATTCTGAATGGCAATTTCAGGTAGGGACAGAAAACAGTACTGTTTAATTCTTTTTTAATAGAATTTTTCCAAATTCACAAATTTCCTCATCATCAGAATGGAAAGATCCTGAAAGTGTGAACGAAAGAAAAAGTGAGAAACTAAAATTGACAGATTTGTCCAACAAGACACAGGATTTGGATATAAATGCTTGTTTATTTAATTATGTTACTATTTAGGTGTTTTTCCTCTTTTTTTCCTGAGTGGCTCCTTACCTTTGCTCATTACCATGACCAGGAGATACCCCCTCGAAGCTTGGAATATCTAATGAATTTGACCACCACAGATGGATAAAAAATTAATTTCAACATGTTTTTATAGAATTTATCAAAATTATTAACATTTATTTGGGACAGTAAAATCATAATGACATTTAAAGAATTTGAATACCGATTTACCCATGTTTAGTTCCTATCTCTGGTGTAGTTCATGTTTTTTAACTGGAGAGTCAGGGATTGATTGGCAAAAATAAATGAAACATTGGGGAAAAAATTGAAACCATAAGCCTTAAAGCAACTTGTAGTCTAGCTTCCTTCCAGTTCAAGTCAAAGAAATATTCGTGGTTATGGACATGAACCTCATGACCTCAATCTGGATAGAAATAAAGTGAATGAGGCATTATGTGGCCTGTGGGCTGAGGTAAGAATTGATAGGGTATTACTCTCTGTCTCCAGTAGCCCATGTGGAATTCCAGCCAGCGGTCATCCCTGTGGCAAAGAACGGGGCTTGCCAGAGGCTTCCATTTTCTGTTCTGTATGAATAGTACTGAGCCCATTTTGAAGACGTTCCTCATAAAAGCTGTGTTTGAGAGAACGGTTGTCTTGTTTAGCAGTTTTAAAGAGCTTTCAGTTACTGACTCTACAATATAGAAGAGAGTCCAACAATAGGAAGGCTTATGAGCACTGAGGATGATTTGGGACTATAGATCTGTTCTTCCCATCATTTATATTATACATGAATGTCATAGGTTCCATAGACCTAAAGTGATGATGTAGTAAATCTTGCAGGTTGCTTTCAAGATGGAGGCCATAATTTGAAAGTAATGTTTAGAAGAATCCCTCACCACACTTCTGTAGCCAGTGTCGCAAAGGGAGTAATGATGACAGAGCCTTGAAACAAAAGCTGAATCACAGCTGAAGTGTGTGAGAATACTGTTAGTAGACCTTGGATAGCTCAATGAGTTGCAGAGTCAGCCTTGCATAGCAATGAGCAAGCTGCAAAGTCCCAAAGCAGGAATTGGTAAACCATTTCTGAGTACTCTGTACCTAGCAAACCCTGGAAAGGGTCTTCATAAGTTGGAATCAACTTGACAGCAGATGATGATTATTATTAAATATTAAGTTGAGCAAGTGTGGTGTATGGAACTCAGGAAACCTGGATTCAGATCCCCACTCAGTCATGGAAACTCACTGGAGGGCAGCAATAGTAAGCCACTCCTTATACACCTCAAAAACTTTATTGGGTTTACCATAAGCCAGAAACCATTTTGTGGCATACGACAACACAAATGTTAAGTAGAATATTTACTTATTTAAGCCAGTATCCTAGTGCTAGTCCCAAATAGAGCAAACCCATTAACTCAATGAAATTTTCTGAAGTATTGACTATCATTCAATAATTGATTCAATGGGTTCACTCCTACTGGAATCAGCAACAGGATACTGGCCTCAATTATTTAATTAATCTAGCCCACTTTCCTCCAATGTGCTTAAGGACATATTTCTCTCCTTCTCTGCAGTTCTCCTCAGAACAATCCTGTTACATAAGTCACTCTGGAAGACAATGACTGAGCCAAGATTGCCCAATCATTTTCACAGCTTGCTGGACACTAGAACCCAGATCTCTGGAGTCCTAGCCCAAAACTCATACCACTAGCAACAGAACATGCTGATGAAGAAATCATCCTTCTGAATAACATGTAGTTTTAGCCAAACAAGAAATTCTTTTCCTAAAGATTACAAATCAAACTTAGCTTTTACTTCCATGACAGACAGGTCTGTGGCATGTAGTGTTACTGCTAAAATATGTAGCAACCCAGCATGCTATGCATGGACTAATTACTAACACAGTTGGTCATATGATCCCTTTTAGAAGAAAAAACCTCTCTAGGAAAATTAACTTGCTTGTTCACTTATTCTTAAACAACCAGTCAACAGCTCTTTGTCCTTCCTGCCACTAGGTTCTTAACCTCCTTCACTCTGAGGCATTTTGTTTTCATCTACTTCTTCTTGCTTGTTCTGCATCTTGTGAGACAGATGTTGTGTTAAGCTCTCTCCTCAGACATGAGTTTGAGAGAGAGAGAAAACTATTTTCTACCATTTTAACAGACTAAATTATTGTTCTTTTACCACTAAAGAGGCCATGTCTTCATGTTAATTTTTGAAGACCTAATTTTGTGAGTAAATATTGTCTCTTCTTTTTACTATTCTATGACTTATTTTTTGCTGGTCTACTTCAATAACAGGAATTCTTAGGGAACATGCTTATAATTCTAAGTCTGTATATAAAACAAAAACTGCCCCACTTCTTGCTGCGCAACCACACAAAATTGAATAGCTGTGGTGGTGGGTGTTGTTTGGAGCCTGTGTTTGCTAGATCCATTGGCCCAAGACTTTCAAGTTATATTTTCAAATGCCATATTCTGTGTTGGAGTGCATAACCTACAAGCTACTGCTTTGACTCATCATTAGAGATGAGCACAAACTGCCAGTTCGGCAGTTCATGCTGGTTCATTTATCACTGCTAAGGCTACAGGAGTCTTTTGGTGATGACCTCGGTCATGATCCTGTGTTTTGGGTTATTCACTATCACAACCATCTGACTGCCAATCACTTGTCAGCAATAAGGGGGTTCCTCAGCACCACACAGGTCAGATACTTTTCCACTCTCCTTGTCAAAACCAGCTGTCCTCAATTTATGGAAATTTGTTGGTTCTTCCAGAATAAGATCAGTTTCTCTGCAGAGATATTATGCAACTTCAGGCAAAGAACGAGATGCAGTCTTCCTCCATTCTATGCACAAAATCTAACTAGAGTGACAGCTAAATCTTTTTTCACCACTGTTGATGAAGCATTTTCCTCCCCTGCATATGATAACAATTAAATAAACATGGTGCACTATTCTATCATCTAACATCTTCCAGGAATCTCCTAGTAACCAGCTTGCTATGCATGGTGGTACAGCCAGTCTCCAAATTCAATGATATAATGCCAAAATTAAGATACTGACAAACATGGGAAACTACTAAAGATTGTCCTTCTTTAAGGATATTGCCATTGCAGCACCTTGGATTTGTTACATGAGCATCTTGCTCCTTGGTTGGATGGTCTCAAGGGCTTAGCAGACTTAAGCAAGTGTAGCCATTGATGGACCCAGACAGGGAATCCAGAACCAGAGGCAAGAGGCAAATCAGAGGTCTAGTAAACAGTCATACCAGGCAGTCAGGTAAACCAAGTGCAGGAAACCAAAGCCAAAGTCCAAGAATAATCTAAAGTCAAGCTAGTCAAGTAGTAACACTAAATAAGCAGGAAGAGTCAAAGAACTAAAGTCAAATGGTTCAAAAGTCATACATAGCAGCAAGCTACACAACAGACAAGATTTGGAGCTAGAAGAGACATTATCATCAAGTTCCCAGTCCAAGCTGAAGTGTATAAAGCTGAGCTGCTGGAACCTCACTCTGAGCTCAGCTGCAGGCATCTGGCCATCTAGAAGCAGATCTGAGCTACATGATTTGGCCTACTGGTCTTCTAGGAGGAAAAGCTTTCCCCATTCCTGATGGAGCTGCTTCCCCAAACAAGCCTTTGGAAAAGGTTTGGGGTCCTTTATCCTGCTATTTTCTTGTGGGCTGGGAAAGAGTTTGGCCTCTTCTTCTGATTCAAGCACTGGGCTGCTTCCATTTGAGGGTTGACCCTCCTAGAGAGACATGCACAGGGATACCATCATCTCTGCGATCCCTACAAGTCTTGGTAGTTCCTCATCCCTGTCAGGTTCTGGGCTTTCCAATTCATCCCTTCTACTAAGTGGGTCCCACTGGAAATCATCTCAGATGTACCCGATGTGCTGGATTTTTCTTGTTAAAGTATTTCTAGGCCCATTGGCCTAGAAAACAGATTGAATGAGAGGGGTTGACATTGCATATGTCATAGAACTCCTCCATTCTGTCCCCTATGGTGTTTGCAATCCCTTTGTAAATATATCCCTCTGACAAAGACAGCAGGGTTAACAACGTATTTTTACAAGATTATATCCTTCTTTCTGCTGAAGCATCTCAAGTGTCCTCCACTTCATAGCACAAATCATTCTTTGTGGATTCTTTGTCATTTCCATCTTTTGATATATACAAGAATTTTGAAGGATAGTGCCAACTCGCTTATATAAAGTAGACTGCCCATGAATCTACTCAATGACTATGCATCTCAGGGAGTTTATCTCAAGGATGATATCTCTTCACCCTTCTTCCAATGTCAGACGCTCAGCATGGAGACCAGATAAGAGTTATGCCTCTTCTAGAAGTGAGGGGGAAATTCAGGTATATGCATCAATTCATGAAAAATCTATGCTGAAGCAGCACATTAAAACATAAAAACACAGGAGGAAGAGTGAAAATCAGAACTCAGCTAACATTTGCAGATGACATTGGCTTCCACCCCAACAGGGTGGCAAGCATTAGTTATTTGGTCCATGGGGTTGATTAAAGTACTTAAGATCAAAGAGGGAAAAAAGTTGACCTCAAGGACTTGCTATTTTTCAATGTTTCTTTTCCAGCTGGGCCTGAATCCTATTGAAGAATGCAGAGCAGAACGGCAATGCTGAAACCATGAAAGTAGTCCCCCCCCCCCCCCGTTCAAATGACTGGTAGCATCCTGGTTGCAAAATCAGGCACATAGTTTGTTTCAAAACCAGTTGTGGAAAAGACAGCTCACTGGGGGGGAATCTGCATGATGGCCCTCATACACATCGTGTTTTTCAATGGGATTCTGGCCTAAGTCATATAAAAAGTGGACCTACTGAAATTTAATTCCCATTGATTTCACTAAGTATGCTCTTAACTGAGTCCAAACCTATGACTGTATTTTAATAGCAAATTTGATAATACTCACTGTGGTTCTAAAATTTCTTGCAAACTTTGTAATGATAATATCTTTGCCTTTGAAGTACAGTGGACCCTCGACTTACAGACGGCTCGACCTGCAGACTTTTCGAGTTACAGACTTCTCTGGCCGCAAAATTTAGGTTCGACTTGCGGCCGGAGAATCGACCTACAGACCGGAAAATCAAACAAAATGGACCAAAAATGGCCGGTTACGGATTAATCGGTTTTCAATGCATTGTAGGTCAATGGAGCCTCGACCTACAGACTTTTCGACCTGCAGCCACCGTTCCAATATGGATTAATTCCGTACGTCGAGGGTCCACTGTACAAAAAATAGCCCTCCAGAGTAAGAGAACTCTTAGAGATTAGATTTGTACCTGGACATATAATGGGCCATATTGTATTAAAATATGGCAGGCATAAAGACAGAAGGGGAAGTTTTTCTTTTCTTAGGTCTTGACTGCTCTGTTTCACATGTATTTCTAATTTCCATTTCTTCCATTTCTGAACAATGTAGGCCTTACATTCATAGTAATCCTTGTCACAGTCAAAACAGCTTAGGTTCTGTTTAGCACCTGTTAACAACAACCTGTTGTTGTACCTACTTGGTGTTGCAAATCTTAAAATAATTAGGAAAAGTCTTGTGTTGATTTGGAAAAGACTCTAAACCTCCCCTGTGTGGGCCTCTGTCTTCATTTTCACACCCCTCTCAGTACTAAGCCGGATAAAAACAAATTGCAGTTGACAAAGTGTGTTCCTTTAATTAATTTGTACTCCAATTAGAACTAATTAATTGCTGACTAATGTATCAAACCATGTAATTATGTATCAAAATAAATAATCTTACAAGCTAAATGAGGCAGCTGGTTGCAAAATAATGAGGACTTACCCTCTGTGTAAACCTATCCCTGATTCTTCTATTACTGGATATATCCAAACTACTTGAATTTTGAAATAGATTAAATTTAGTTCCCAGTATTGTCATTTCAGAACTGAACTTGGACATTCCACAGAAACTCAACAGTTAGGTTGCCTCTGGGTTGCCTATGTATTGGACTTTCCATTGATTTGTTGTTGTTGTTTAGTCGTTAAGTCGTGTCCGACTCTTCGTGACCCCATGGACCAGAGCACGCCAGGCCCTCCTGTCTTCCACTGCCTCCCGGAGTTGGGTCAAATTCATGTTGGTAGCTTCGGTGACACTGTCCAACCATCTCATCCTCTTTCGTCCCCTTCTCCTCTTGCCCTCACACTTTCCCAACATCAGGGTCTTTTCCAGGGAGTCTTCTCTTCTCATGAGATGGCCAAAGTATTGGAGCCTCAGCTTCAGGATCTGTCCTTCCAGTGAGCACTCAGGGTTGATTTCCTTCAGAATGGATAGGTTTGTTCTCCTTGCAGTCCAGGGTACTCTCAAGAGTCTCCTCCAGCACCACAATTCAAAAGCATCAATTCTTCGGCAGTCAGCTTTCTTTATGGTCCAGCTCTCACTTCCCTACTTCGCTACTGGAAAAACCACAGCTTTGACTATGCGGACTTTTGTCGGCAAGGTGATGTCTCTGCTTTTTAAGATGCTGTCTAGGTTTCCATGGATAGGCTAAGACTAAGATGCTTATACCATGTATGAAGGATCTCTCCTGGAACTTGTCTAATTGCTTTGAATCTGAAGTGCTTTCCTATTTAAGTCCCAAACATCAATTGCAAAACGAAGTGAGGTGATTTGCAATCTATGGGAGATGCATTTTGGTGCTCAAGGTTTTCCGTAATCATAGGCTACCCACATTTGATGGTCTGTGCACCTGGTGCAGTAGCATTAAAACAGCATCAACAGCCAGGACAAGGATCCCATCAGATGCTTACAGTGCTCAATGTGCAGTTCATTTCCAGAAATGGTGACCTCCTCCCTCCCAACTGGCACCCTAAAAACGTGTTAAACGTGTTCTGGAGTAGGTCTTTTGGTGCACAAAGGACTTCAGAAGGGAAGGAGGATTCCAATTCTGGAACATTGCCATTCAGCTTAAATACCCAATTGGATCCTGGCCAAGGAGCATTGTGGAATTTTGCCCCATGTGTTCAACGGTGTATCTGTAACTGGAAGACTAGAACCAGCTGTCAGTTGCCCTTGTTTCACTGTGTGCTTTCTTTGAAGTGTTTCCTTCTTTTTACTTTGGCAAATCAAACTCTTTGTCCACACAGCTGGAAATGCTGTTATCATTCCGGGGTTATTCTCTTCAACTATCAACAAACATGACTTTCTTTATTGAAGATGCCACGTTGATTTGGAGCTGTGCTAATTATTAAACGCACTCAAGTTAATAGTTCATCATTTTAAAAAATCATGTAAAGGAAATCTTTCAGAAAGAATTTGCCATATCCAGACACAAGTGAATACAATTAGCATTATTTCTCAATATTAAAATTGGCATTGCCAGTAGGGAAAACACTACCTTTAAGTCAAATTCCTGCAACCTTTAGGAGTGTAGAAGCTGTAATTTAAGTTCCACCTAGAATATGTATGCAATGATTGCTTGATGTGATCTTTCAAAGACTTATAACTTTTCCCCATGGAAGGGTGGCATGGTCAGTTTGCTCATTATTATATACCATGGCTCATTTTAAAATCCAGGCATAGTTAGAGCTGACAGATTGAAGAACAGAATTCTTAAGATTTAGACTCTCTTAAATCTAATTGGTTTTGGTGTGTCTGTTCTAAGTATTCTTCTCTCTAGATCCAACAGTATCCATTTTCTTTGTTGATTTATTAGAGTATAGTATTATTGTATCAGTTTTCACTCACCATGTGATCAATATTACATACTTTTAGTCAGATGTTTCTGATTTTTTTCTCTCATTTGAAAGATTCCACGGCAGACTGACAGTTGGGCAACTGTGCCTGGGTAATGAAGGATGAGTTCATGGAAGCGTAGGAGCTGGGCAAGGAGTAAATTAGATGGCTTCTGGTTGTGGAGGAAGGAAAGAAGGTGGGACTTTGCCTGTACACTGGAGGTCAAGCAGTAGTTGATGGCGCTGACCTTCCTATTATCCCAAGTGTTTTCTCTCAATTCAAACAAATGCAAGTGTGTGCATGTGTGCATGTTTGTACATACAACAAACAGAATGGTAAAGGTTATGAATTGGTCCTGATTTATAAGACAAATGCCAGGTGGAAATTGATGGTATTTGCACACCCTACTACACATGGCTTTGTTTGCAGATCTGACTATTGAATCTTCTTTCTGAAGCAGTAACAAATTCTATTTTATAATTCCTGTCTATAGTTTGGACTAGAGATGGGCATGAATCAGAAAAATGGTGATTCATTTTGATTCATAGTTCATCAAGGTTGACAAATCATAAATTACGA